>BQNB010000893.1:67656-153319 GCA_026074375.1 Tanacetum coccineum | reverse complement strand
ACAGGAAATTCCATTCCTCGACGTATCACATTTGATCACTAGGGTTTAGTCTTTTCAAGCAAGGTTTCTTCCGATTCCTCTAAAGACTAAGTTTTTCCACAGTCCAATTCCTACACTTTCTTATGGTTAATCTACGGTCGTTCATAAAATCATGATAGTTTTTCTTACTATCTCCTTAGTTTCACAATTTCTTCCAACTTAGGTCACACAGTCCTAGTCGGGTGTCTGATTACAATCTAGTCCTTGATGTGACGACTATTCTATCATATTTAGCACCGCCAAAATTTTCAATTATTCAACCAACGGGACTGTCATGCCCTGCCATGGTGGAAACACGAGGCGTAACTTCATGGGTACCATCACAACACAATGGTGTCAATAATAGAGAAACATTACATGAATATAAAAGACACGATGTGTCATGACAATACCAATAAAACACACAAAGGAGCTGCATCTTGCATTAATGAAAAAGGGGTCTCATCAATACAATAACAATGTCTCCCAAACCTATTAAACTAAAAATATTCAAGAATTTATGAAAACAAAATACGAAACAAAATCAAATGAGAACTTCCTATGCCAGCCTAATGGTCTCTCTAGCCGCTTTTATTAACTTCAACACCTTCATAACGCTCACCTAAAAATGATGCTTAAGAACGTCAACACAACGGTTGGTGAGAGTCATAGGTTTACGACACACAATTCAAGATTTAATTCAATTACTGTGAATAATAAAAATAGAACATGTAGGACAGTTAAGCTAACTATTATACAGGCTAACATGCATTCGTCTAAAACAATGTCCACTAGGACGGAACGTGTCCCCCGATCCAAGCCACAAAGTTCGTCTTACAGTCATGGGTAGGAACATTACCCGAATTCATTGTCTCACAATCATGGGTAGGAACATTACCTAAAGTCATCATCTCACAGTCACGGGTAGGAACATTACCCGAAGTCATCATCTCACAGTCATCGGTAGGAACATTACCCGAAGTCATAACATTTAGCACATAACATATAATAGCTACATAAAGTCCATGCGTCGACTAAACCACATAATCACATCAATTAACACATTTCAAAACATATTTTGCATCACTTCCATCCTAAGAAAACATAGTAAAATAGGACTATGAAACTCACCTGATGCTCAGCTTACTTGACAAGATCTTACACGCAATCTAAACATACAAAAACATATGTTACACTCAGTTAGGCTAAATTCCCAAGCCAATGTAGCAATCACATGATGGACTTCTAAACCTTACACTAAGTTTATAATCCTTTAAGTACATCTCCCAAATCATTTTCATATCCTATATGACTTTATTTATTAACTTTCACTTTTACAATTTCTGGCTAAATTTTGTAGTCACTTTATGACCACAAATAAAATACCAAAACACCTAATTGATGGTTCTCCTTACATTTCCTAGCTCCCCAATGAGTTGTGAGCTACTGTGATTTTTTAGAAAAAATAATAGTAAGTGGAACTATTTTATAAAAATTCATCATTACAAAGTGCTCAGATTCGGATCTGAACGCACACCAAAAAGTTTGACGTCCTTAAAAATACTTAGAAAATGTTTTTGCGTTAGCCCTTCGAACTGGAGTTAATAGACACCTAAAATATGACTCATGATTTTTGGCTAACCCAAATTTGCCTTTTAAGTAGGGGTTTTACTCCCCGAAATCAGACCCGAATTTACTGTTTTAACAACTTTTCTTGCGAAAATTATTTGACTAACTTCCCGACCTCAAAACCTTTCGGTGACTTTTTGGAAGCTAGACTCTCTGAATTTAATTTTACGTTCTAAAAAAATTAATGATTGCTATTTTTATGACCAAGTTATGATTTGTACAAGATGACCTTTCAAAACTGTCAGCTTAAAAATTCTGAATTTACAAACACTAAAACCCTAATTACACATGCTTAACACCACTAATCATCCCAAAAATGATTTTTAAAAATCAAAATCCTAATTTTACAGATCTTATATAAACCCTAATGATCCACCATAATAATTGTTACATGTTTTAAAGAAAACTAAACAACTAGGGTTTAAAAGCATACCTTAATTCTTGATTCTTGAAACCCTAAATCACCAAATTGATCTTGATAAAAAAATCTTTTTTAGAATCCTTGTTGTATTCAAATTAGTTTCCTTTTTTTTCTTTTTTTTATAACCGGCCAAATAAGACCCCTTTAAAATATATTTTTTTTATTTTTTTATAAATTTCAAAATTTATTCATATATATATGTTATTTATATTTTTTTTATTTAATTATTATTAATTACACATTCAACCCTTAATTTTGACATTTTTATAAAAACCCCTTTATTCTTCCTTTTAAACCTTTTAAATTAAAACTAAATTAAATGACTATAAATAAATTTCAT
Source organism: Tanacetum coccineum (assembly GCA_026074375.1). Taxonomy (NCBI): domain Eukaryota; kingdom Viridiplantae; phylum Streptophyta; class Magnoliopsida; order Asterales; family Asteraceae; genus Tanacetum; species Tanacetum coccineum. Next base: position 150,911 of record BQNB010000893.1, on the reverse strand, counting down.
TTCTAAATATATATTTTATTTTATAACTTATTACTACTAAAATCTATCTAACTAAATTTACTAATCTTAATCTTCTACGCTCACGAACTCCGATTATTTAAATACGTAAATACAGAATACGTACACATAATTACATACACACATAAAATTATACCATCATTTTTTTATTGTCACAAAATGTGAACAAAATGAAAAATGCCCATAACAACCGTAACTTCAATCACAAGGAGACGATCACGCTCCATTGATTGGTAACCAAACTCTCATAGAATCACATAAACACATAATTATCAGATCACATAATGAAACTCAAGTCAATGCTAACAGTAGACTAACCTGCTCAAAGCACAGTTGTCACAGTATCCCTTCCTTAGGGAAATCTCGTCCCGAGATTTAACTAATAGGTTCAACATCATCATCAACAAACAATCGGGAAATACTTAGCTTTCATATGATCCTCACGTTCCCACGTGAACTTAGGGCCACGCTTTGAATCTCGTCTAACTTTCATAATCGGAAACCCACTGCTCACAACTTCGCTTGCCCATTCAAGGGTACTAATAACAACATAACAACTCTAAGCAAAAATAATCATCCAACTACATGAACATCGCTTGTCATCGAGGAAACTTGTCAAAACCTTAAGTTGTGTAATAACGTCATTCATAACCTAACCCCGTAACTCATCAAACAAGAACTGTCTTGGAACTAAGTTATGAATTGTTACAAAGCTCAACGTTTTTGAAGAATCAGCTCGACTTTGAGTTTATTCAAAATATTACATAAACCAAACCACCTCAGAACACTCAATGGTGCACTAAAGTCTGCCAATGACCCTATGTGTCCGACTTTACTTAGTACTTCCAACGATAGCTTGCTCAACGAGCAAATGTGGATACTTAGTTTTTATGAAATCCTTATGACCTCGCTTCAAGTTCTAATGGACTTAACTATCGGAATCCTACTACGATTTAAACTTTTAACCTCACGATCGATAATCTCAACAGGTTCTTCAGTAAAACGAAGAGTTTTGTCTACCTTAATTTCTTCTACATGCAAATGTAGATTTGCATCCGTCCAATACTACTTTAAATTTGAAACACATCAAATATACTACTAAATTATTGAGACAATCTTAGTTAATACGCCATAGGACCGATCCCTTTAATGATCTAAAATGGTCCCACATATCTTGGTGCTAACAGGTCTTTCTTTCCAAAATGCACTACATGTTTCCAAGACGACACTTCCAACATCACTTTATCACCAACTTCCACTCTAAATGTTTACGCATATTGTCAACATAGCTCTTTTGGCAATCACTAGCCGCTTTAAGCTTCTCCTTGTCGGTTGTCTCTTGTACCAACTCGGACCCAACCAAACTACTTTCTCCAATTTCAGCCTACAGAACGGGCGACCTACATTTCCTTCCAAACAATGCTTCAAACGGAGCACATTGAATACTCGAATGATAACTATTATTATAGAAAACTCAGTTAAGGGTAGAGGAGTATCCTAATTGCCACACAAAAAATCAATCACACACGCTCTCAGCATATCCTTCAAATTCTGAAAGGTACGCTCACTTTGTCCGTCCGTTTGAGGATGATAAGTCGTACGCATGTTTTAGCCATGTTCTTAATACCTTCTGCAATGTCTACCAAAGCCGCGAAGTAAATCTTCCATTACGATCTGAGATGATCGACACATGCACTCAATGCCTTGTTACTTTCTCATTAGTGTAAAGTCTCGCCAAATTCTCCATTTTAAAATCTTTACGTACTACCATGTAATGGGAAACCATGTAGCCTTTCTGTAAGTACGTTCTCTTGCATGAACGTCTCACCCTGGGCTGCTAGTATCATTCCTCTTAACTCCGGACTGAATGGTCATAGCGATTGCTCGTACATGTCTAGATTTTACTCGCTTTTTCTTACTTAAGGCATCAGCTACTATGTTAGCCTTACCTGGATGATAGCGAATCTCACACTCATAGTCGCTGAATAACTCAATCCACCTCCTTTGACGCATATTCAACTCCTTCTGATCGAATATGTGTTGAAGACTCTTATGATCTGTATAGATGACACTCTTTGTTCCGTACAAGTAATGCCTCCAAGTCTTAAGAGCAAACACTACTACTCCCAATTCTAGGTCGTGTGTTGTATAATTCTTCTCATGGATTTTCAATTATCGTGATGCATAGGCAATTACTTGCCTCTTTGCATGAGTACACAACCTAATCCTTGATTTGACGCGTCACTATAAACTACAAAGTCTTCTGGTTCATCAGGCGATGAAAATATTGGTGTATTACACAAATTGTCCTTCAAAGTCTAAAAAGATTCTTCTTGTTCCCTTCCCCACTCATACTTTCGATTCTTCTGCGTCAGTGAAGCAAGGGGTTTAGCAATCTTAGAAAAATTCGCGATAAAACGTCGATAGTAACCTGCCAATCATAAGAACGATCATATCTCAGATGGCGTCTTAGGTACTTTTTAATTCGTATATTGCTGTCCTAACTTACTTTAGTCCCAAGGTGATAGCATTAACTGTTAAACCACGTGTTTGAGAAAATGCACTTCTTGTTGCCAGAATTCATACTTAGAAAACTTGGCAAACAAATTAACCTTCTTTAACAGCTCCAACACTAACTTCAAATGAACCGTGTGATCCTCCTTAGACTTCAAGTAGATCAAGATATTATTGATAAACACCATGAAAAACTTGTCTAAATACGGTTTGCACACCCGGTTCATCAAGTCTATGAAAACTGTTGGTGCATTGGTTAACCCAAAAGCATAACTGTAAACTCAAAGTGTCCATATCGCGTCCTAAATGCCGTCTTGAGAATATTGTAGGTTCCATGATCATTCATACATACCTTTAACAACGAAGTGTAGAATCAAGAAGCAGAAAATTAAAACTTTATTGATGATTGAAAGAAAATAAAACCTTTTTGGTGGCTAGAAAAACCCTCACAATAATGACTAGCTAATTCTTTCTCTAAAATGTCTAACCTAATTTTTGACTAAACTAGGAGTATTTATACTAATAAAAAGATTAGCCTAGGAGGCTTTTGAGCTTTGATGGGCTTTTTCATTAATGGCCCGTTTACATAAAGTTACATGATTAAACGAACTAGACTTTTAATCTCGAGTGATCGAAGCTTTCTTTTCGGGTCCATTTATGTGATCCTAACATCTCCCCCTGAGTTTATGTCTGAGAAGTTGTTTGAATCTCCTCATGCTGTCTCTTTAGCCTCATTGTTGATAGGGGTACTTCACATTGTGTGCTTTGGTAATTCAATCTTTAACACCTTGATCATGATCTTCAGAACTTGATGTGATGACTTGATCTTGATCTTTGACTTGTTTAAGCTTTACTTCTCTGAATTACTTTGTGATCTTCTTTCACTTTGACTTTGCCATACGCTGATCTTTAGTCTCACATGCTCATATCTGTTGGAATCTGGAAAGCTTTGATGATGTATCTTCTTCTAATCTCCATAACGTTTAGCATTTGAAGAAGACATTGATTTTCAGAGATTGTGCGGAAGCTTTGTATGTAAACTTTCTTGATTACTTCAGATACTGTGGTATGGATATGAGCATGTCTTGCATCGGATACTTTGAGTCGTCATTCGCTATGATAGAACAATTTAGACACCAACAAAAACATTTTGTTATGTAAAATCCACTTAATGTGTTCTAGAAAATCATTTTGTGAACACAAGAAGGGTTTTATATTTTGAAGGGATCAAGTATAGACGATACTCAATCTGGTCGGTTACATTAACCTCTGATTCCGTGAGGATCAATGATTACAGTATGAATACTGCACCTGTGATCAGAAAGATTCATTAAAAGAACCTTCTTTGATAGTTTCCGGCACAAAGACAAAGGGGGGCCTAGTTCCTCCTAATACCTAAGTATCAGATTCCTAATGTTCGCACGTTCTCTAACCAGATGTCCGAGAGACTAACACACTATAAGTATTTCAACTAAAAGAATGGTAAAGATTGAGTCATTACAGTTACTATTGAGCTTGACTATAACCGTAACAATTCCTTTTTTAGCGATTTTACTTCGTAATACAATTAAGTACCTGAGAAGGCCTAGTGGCAAAAATGATTTGAAAAACATTCGATTCTTATAAAATTTGTTTGGGGCCAAACGAAAGTTTAAAATCAGAAATGCTTCTGATGATGTTTTGAAATATATCCCGAAAGATATGTAGTGCCCTTAGGAAATCCAAACTTGTACAAGTACATTTATGGACATCCAACTTCCACAGTAGGCGCAGTCCGAAGCCAGGCATAGCATTCGTTACGAATCCCCTGGTGGCACAACATCTCTTTCCTCAGCTTCCATAAGATCCACTTTCACACGAACCTTAAAACAAAAGATTCTTTGACATTTATCAAGATACGTGTGTATAACACAAACTTTTGGTACCTTAACATTTTTGATCATATTAACACTTATGCTCCCCCTACACATGTGCGTCAATAATCGAAAGATGTTTAGCACATGCATGGATAGGACTTAGCATTTTAGAATCAATCGAATCAATAATTATCTTTATTATCATGTTTAATTCACATTCTCTCCCCCGAATCAAAAGTAGAAACTTTTGAATGGTTTTGACCTAGAAATGGACTTAAAATTATCAATCTCCCCCTCAAAGTAGTGGTGAGGTGAAATAAGCACAAAAAATCAAGTGAGTAATGAAACCAAGACCTTTAGAAAATACCCAGACAGGAATGATACTGCAATGTGTCTGAGACTTGTAAGCGGTTGGTCGTGTCAATCTTTCAGCAATAGAATCAGCAACAGTACGTCCTTTTGACCTGCAACAACTGTTAGTATACCTGATTCTCCCCCTCAAACAATGACCCGTGTCAATGTTTGATTTGGTTAACCGAACCAAGTTGTGATAAAAACAAGTTGTTTATGAAAAAATGGTTCGTCGTAGGCATAGACAACTTCTTGTTGTAAGAAATAATGCACTGAAACGTACACTAAATCTCTGGGTTAAGACCGGGTTACAGTCTGAAATAACTGCAAGCCATACTACTCTAAACTGATTTTTTTTTTAATATACATGATACAATGTGAAACACGTGGTTACTCGGAGACAGACTCATCCTGTAGTTCCTTCAGAGTCTCTGGTGACATTTGTTTAACTCCAAGCAGTGGGAGTAGTGTTGCGAAGCGCTCTCTCGAATCGCCTTCGTAAAAATGTCAGGCCATTGGTATTTTGTCTCCATGAAATACAACACACAACTTTCCTTTCAACCTGCTCTTTGATAAAGTGGTGACGGATATCAATGTGCTTGGAGCGCGAGTGTTGAACACTATTACAGCATAGAGCAATAGCACTTTGATTGTCACAATACATCGGAATTTTGTTGAACGCAAATCCATAGTCTCGCAGTTGAGAGCGCATCCAGAGGATTTGAGCACAGCATCCTGATAGGGCGATGTATTCAGCCTCTGTAGTGGAGATGGCAGTACTTTTCTGCTTTTTGGATGACCAGCTAACAAGCCGATGTCCAAGAAATTGAGCTGAGCCAGAGGTACTTATTCACGTAGTGTCATGACATCCGGCATATTCAGCATCTTAACAAAATTTTAGTTCAAAAGCCGGAGACCTTCGGATACACAGATCCCATGTTAATGAGTTCTTTTAGGTTATCGAAAGATCCGCTTGATAGCAGTACAGTGCATTTCAGTAGGCTTCGCTGGTATCATCACACATATACAAACAGCAAATACTATGTCAGGTCTAGATGCACATAAGATTACATAAGGGAGCCAACCATACCAACGCAAATACGTGTAGGATCATTAGCTTTCCTCCCTTATCTTCATCAAAGGTTTTGGAAACACTCCGCCATTGGAGGTGTCAATGGGTGTGCAGGATCGAAAAACCAAACTTTTTCCAAGATTTCCTGAGCATTATGTTAAGATTGGTTGATAAAGATGCCGTCAGGGAATTGAGAACTAGTAATCCTAAAAAGAATGACATTTGTCCCATCATACGACATCTTAAAAGTTGAGTTACATTTCAAAAGCAAATAATGAGCAGGCTTTGAGGTCAGTAAGGCAAAGATAATTTCATCTACATAATTTGTACCAGTAGAAGATGATTGCCTGCTTTTCTCGTGGAAGAGGAGTAGGATAGACCACTGCGCCTATTAGTGTGATGAAGCAGTCCCTGACTTGAATAGGAACCGTGCTGTGAGAGGGAGGCGTGTGTCGAGAGGGTGTGATGTGGGTGGCAGTGCGCGAGTGGCAATCATCGTGTTTTGTGTTAATTGCCCATAGAGAGGCATATCTGGTGTCTTGAGGCAGTGACGTGACGCACCACCAGCACAACAAGAATAGCTTCTAGAAACCTACAAGCACTTCCTCATAGCTGATGACCGATCTACTGAAGTATACTAAGACAAGTACTTTGATATCACACAGATTACAGAGGCTTTACAGAAGTTCTATCTATTTAGTATATGCGTCTCAGAGGGGTCAAGGTGTGTTTCGCCGATAGAAGGCGGTTTTCACGTCATCTGATGATACCATGTTCATACTTGCTGCGTGAGCAATGAAGAGCTGATCGCTTCTAATCTAAGCAACCGTGCAAATGATTCTAAAATCATACATCTTCCTGACGATATCCATCGCCATTAACCGAGCTTATGTTCTTCAAGACGCTCCATATTCAACCAACTTACATTTTGAAAATCATTTGAGCGGGATGGGATAAAATATTATCTGGACAGGGTACAAGTTATCCAAACATCTAGACATTCAAACTCATGACATTTCTTCCTGCATAGCCGCAATCCAACACCGAGTGCTCTAAGGCTGCTTGTAAGTCATGGTTCAACATGAGTTAGAAATTCATTGAAGAAACCCCACAATTGCGTCGGTTTCTAGCGGTTTTCCTGGTAGAGACAAGCAGTCTTATCCCAATAATGTTTTTTCAAGCGGATGATCTTGAGTCCATTTTTGCACGTGAGGGTAATTGGTTTGTTGGAATAACATCGATATTGACAGAGTTGGAGAGACGATGCTACGAATCGGCTTTCTGCATCATAGGAATCAAACACATTACTGTCAACATTATCGAAACAGTGTTTCAACATCAGAATCACTAGTGTCTGGTAGAGGTGTTTGATAAGGCAAGAGGCTTTCAGTAACTGTAGGAGTGCCTTCTAAGATAACTGTCGTGGAAGGTGAACCATTGCCATTCTCGGGTGTCGGGGCAGCAGGAACATTAACCGAGTTATCGGACAACCGGAGGTATCAGAACAACCTCATCATCATCAAACCATTGAAACAAATCGCTACCTGTCTCTTTTAGGAGGGACACTATGGTGGTTTCAGGGTCTTTTACTAGTGCAGGAACGGCTCGTCCCTGACTTGTAAAGCAGTAAGTCGAGTTCTGTATTGTGTTGGCACAGAAGTCATTTGTTGAGGAACGAGCCTGAACTTGTTTGAACAGACGACCAATCCTTCGGTAAGTCATCGAAGGCAATATATTCATGAACGTTTTTCCTGAATCTTGCGCGATCGATTGTTGTAGATTCGGTAACGCCTTCTTGTGGTTGCATAGCCAACAAATAACCTATCTCTACTTTTCGCCTTGAGTTTACCAACATCATCAAAGTCATGTAGTAGGATACACAGAGATCCAAACACTCGGAATATTGGAGATTCGGCTTCTTCCCTTCAGCAGTTCATAATATGTCTTTCCGGTGAAGCGTGTGTACAAGAGATCGATTAAGAGTATAACACGCAGTGGCTACAGCTTCAGCCCATAGGAACAGTGGAGCTTTCGCAAAGATGAGCATAGTACGAGCAGCTTCCATAAGAGTTCGGTTCCGTCTTTCGACAACGTCGTTCTGTTGTGGAGACCGAGGTACGCTCGTTTCATGAGAAATACCAACACTCTCAAACCATCCGTCGAGTGTCTTATTCACAAACTCCGTTCCATTATCTGTTCTGACGAAGCGAACATTCAATTAAAGTGGTTTCTGTTGAGTCTTCACAATAAACTTCTCAATCGCATGAGGAGTTTCGTCCTTAGATCGAAGAAATCTTACCCATCCAAATCTGGTGTAATCATCCACTATCACCAAAACATACTTCTTTCCGTTGATACTTTCTGTTCTCATTGGTCCGCAGAGGTCCATATGTAGTGTATGGAGAACTTCAGTATTGGTGTTTTCCGTCTTTAGTGGATGTGATGCTTTCTTGCTTTTACCTAGCTGACAAGATGGACACAAATGGTCTTTGTCATATTTTAGCATGGGTAATCCTCTGACTAGATTTTTCCGAGCCAATTCGTTTAATGTCCCGAAATTCAGATGATTCAACCGACGATGCCATAACCATGACTTCGTTGAAGAGGCTTTTGTAAGCAAGCAAACTGGTGAAGCTGACATCATATCATTCAGTGAGATGGAGTACAGGTTGGTTGTCCGTGAACCTTTGAGTAGATCCACCATATCGTAGTTGCGGATGTGACATGAATGCTGTCGGAATGCAACTTCTAAACCTCCATCACAAAACTGTCCTACTGAGAATAGGTTGTGCTTGAGTCCTTCAACATAATAGACTCGAGAGATGATAGTGTCACCCAGTTTATAATCACCATAGCCAACGATTGCTGCATATTCATCGTTGCCAAATCTCACTGTACCAATGAACTTTTCTACAAAGTTGATAAGACGCGCACGATCACCGGTCATATGTCTTGAGCATCCAGAATCCAGATACCATAGAACAATTTGTACTACCTGCGATAACACAAACATTTACGGTGATAGGATGCCCTGAAGGGTTCCGGTTAGTTAATATTCAAGAATACCAGAGATCCCTTTGGAACCTGCCTTTCGATCACTAAGTTTATGGTCAGTAAACCTAGAGACCATAGTTATTTGGGGGCTAGAACTAGCACTCGGGGGTAGTTCTATTGGCATATCATTAGATTCCATGATCCTAGTTAAAGGATACTTTTCAAATAATGAGAAATGCCTGCCGTAGGGCTTCACTGAGGCTTGTATTAGCAACATGGGAAGGTTTGCTAAATTGGTTTCCAACTCCTCCTTAATGGGTTTCCCAACATTTCTTAAATGGGTTTCCATTCTTATTTGGGTTTGGCGTTTAAAACGCTTAGTCTGGTTGGGCTTTAACTTTCAACAGAATCTTCACACATAACCAAACAATCAGTATGATTTATGCAATAACCAATGATTTGTTACAAGCATCACAAACATGTTCCAAATTTGAAACAGAAACAGAATTTTAACAGAAAATTAGAATCAACACGATTCTTTTTATTCAAAGTCCTATGAGTGTTCATCTACTCTCCCTCATTCGCACTCTAGCCGAACAAAAGCACTATGATCGTAGGGGCTCTCTTAGGCACAGTTTTGCTGGCTCCAGAAGTGGGTTTTACTCCTGTAGACATAGGCACACACACGTTAGTTTGCTTCTTAGGATGCACTACTGGTTTTTGAGTTGGTTTGAGTGAAGGTCTGGGAGGTTCACTGAAAGTTACTTGCTTCTTCTTAGGTAACGGGGTTGGTTTGACCCAGTTAGCACGTTTGGGTGGTGGAATATACTTAGAACCTAAGTTGTACATTCCTGGAGCAAGCACTTTGGGTGTCTCAGAGGTTGAAGGTCCACTACTTGTTTTACCAGTCACTTGGGCTTTCAGCTGGTTATTTCCCGCAGTTAAGGCACTAAGCTTTTCAGTGTACGCAGTACGTGAGTGAGTATTCGCCTGTGACAGTTCATCATACCGTCGTTTCAGACTCACGTTTTCTACCTTAAGGCCGTCTAGCTGAATCCTAAGGGAGGTAATCGTATCTTTCAACTGAATTCTGTCAGTTTCTAATGCTTGTTGGTCACAACTACCTTCAGTGGAACCTACATTCAACACCTTCATGATGTTGATCTGAGCATCTAAATTCCCTGATAATTGCAGCGTTCCCTTGAAGCTGTTGTCTTAACTTGTTAATTTCAAAAATTGCATTGGAGGCACTAGAAGTGTCTATGCACTGTTTATAGTTCTGAAATTTAAGTTGTAAGCTAACATAATTCTGTTCGAGAAAGGAAAAACGTTTTCAGATTCAGTAATTAGCTTTGTTCTGTTTTGAAATCTCAGCTTCAAGTTCAAGAACTTTAGTGTGTTCCCTATCGCATGCAGATCTAAGATCTTCGCAAAGGCAATTCGAACTAGGGGGCACAACACTATCGGAAGTAAGCACAATAGAGCAGATATCTTTTTCTAAACATTCAGCAATTAAGCAATCATTTCTGATTAAAAGATTTTTCTTCTCTATGGTCAGGTTCTTGTTATCAAGAACACATTGTTCATACTCCGCCTCCAATTCATCAAAAATCTGTTCAAATTCTCTTACCTCTTTGAAAAATGTATCATTAGCAGCTTGGATATGTTTTTTGAAATGGTCGTAAAATGGTACCAGTTGTTGTTCAACAAACTGTTTTGCATAATCATAACACCATTCAGAAACATAGTCTGGTTTTTGTGTTGTTCTTTCTTTTATGATACCTTCAAATTGAGGAAAAACAGCATTAACTTTTTGAAGACTGGCCACATTCTTACACAAGTTTAAACAGGATTAAACAACTTAATTTATATTTCAAATCTTGACAAATGCAATATCACAAAAACACTTAACTTGTATTGAAACTGAAAGTAATACAACAAAAACTTAAAAAGAACTGAGTACAATAATTTTTAAATGCAAACTTAAGTAAAATTTACACTAAGAAAAGGAAAAAAAGTTATTATGTTCGGCTTGGTTTTCTGTCTTTTTGATGATATCCACTTCCTGCACAATACAAATGCAAAACAAACATATATTTGGCAGTTTTTGTCTGTTTTTGGTCATTTAAGCTCGTTTTTAGAGGTAAAAGATATGTGTAATTAAGCACTTATCAAGCGACATGCAGGCTGAGTTGTTAGCACTGCGAGAGCAGCAGAGGAGAGCTAGACAGCCAGGACCAGAGGCTAGGATACCGGATCACCAGGAGGCTTCTGGGGGCGCCGACAGTCACATTTAGTGATTTATGTTATTGTATCTTGCTAGGTCAATGTACAGGCATGTTAAGTATTAGGGGTTTTCCCCGCTAGCATAGCCTTAGATCTTTTGTATTGTACTATGTGTATTCAGACGACTATTTCATGTAAAATTTTCAAAGTTATGAATGAAATGGATGTGTTACTTTGTACTATATACTTCTCTTGTGTTGATTATCTCATCTATATATTATTATATTCTGTCATATAACCTCATGTTTTGTCTTTTGTGATCTAGACAAATCATGGCACCTACAACCAGAGGAGGACCAAATACCCATGTCAATGACACCAACCCAAACAACATGACCCCCGAATCCGTCCAAGCAATGATCGACCAAGCTCTCTTGCGAAACTCCACCAATGGAGATGGAAGCCACAGTTCGCACGGGGATAACCGAAGGAACGTGCAAACTGCGCGTCTGTTTTACGCTGATTTCATGAAGTGCCAACCTTTGAACTTCAAAGGGGCTGAAGGCGTGGTCGGTTTAACTCGATGGATTGAAAAGATGGAGTCAGTTTTCAATATCAGTGGTTGTGCCGTTGAGAATCAAGTTAAGTTTGCCACCTGCACTCTGTTGGGTGCTGCCTTGACTTGGTGGAATGGTCAGATAAGAACCTTAGGTCCAGAGGCATATGCCATGACTTGGGAAGAGTACTCAGAGAAAGATGAGGGTCATAGTATGTCCGCAGGGTGAAATCAAGAAACTGGAAATCGAGTTGTGGAACATAAAAGTCAAGGGAAACGACGTTCCAGCATACACTGAACGTTTCCAAGAGTTAACCCTAATATGTACCAAGTTTGTTGCCAATGAAACCGAGAAGATTGACAAGTACCTCTAGACGGACCTTCTGACAAACCATTTTATGGAATGTCAAAGCTTGCAAAAACCCAACGAATTGGTGAGACTATTGAGTTGGCATGACTTGATGACAGAAACTCCTCCTATGTGGAGACGACAGAGACAAAATCTGACAACAAAAGGAGGGCTGATGATTCATCCAGAAACAACCATGGTCACCAACAACAACCCTTCAAAAGGCAGAATGTCGCCAAAGTCTACAACATGGGGACAGGCGAAAGGAAGCCTTATGGGGGATCCTTGCCCAAGTGCAACAAGTGCCATCTCCACCACAATGGCCCGTGCACCAGAGGTGCCGCAAGGTGCAACAAGATAGGGACTTGCTCGCGATTGCAGGAGTACTGGTAACACAAATGTTGCTAACACTCAGAAGGACAATGGGGCAACTCCCAAAGGGGAAATGGTTGTTTTGAGTGTGGAGCACCAGGGCATTTCAAGAGAGATTGTCCTAAGCTGAAGAATAAAGATGGAGGAAATGGGAATGCACAAGGCTGGGTTTATGCAGTTGGGAATGCAGAAAAGAGAGGGAATGCATCGGGAAACCCTGATGCCAATGTCGTCACGGGTACGTTCCTCTTAAATAACCACTATGCATCTATCTTATTCGACACTGGTGCCGATAGAAGCTTTATATCCACTGCATTTAGTTCCTTGATTAACATCGCCCCAACTCCATTAGAAAATTGTTATGATGTCGAATTAGCTGATGGGAAATTAGTCGGGATAGACACTATAATACGAGGTTGCACTTTAAATTTCTTAAACCATCCGTTCAACATAGACCTAATGCCCGTAGAACTGGGTAGTTTCGATGTCATTATCGGTATGGACTGGTTAAGAAGATGTCACGCCGTGATCGTGTGCGATGAGAAACTTGTTCAAGTTCCCTATGGGAATGAAACTTTGACTTTTTGTGGCAACGAAAGTAGCAACGGGAGAGAATCCCGGTTGACAGTTATCTCATGCTCAAAGGCTCAAGAGTACATGGCAAAAGGATGCCAGGTCTTTTTGGCACAGATATCCGCCAAGAAAGAGGAGGATAAGTCGGAAGGAAAACAAATAAAGGACGTACCAATCGTCCGAGATTTTCCTAAAGTATTTCCCGAAGACTTGCCAGGTCTTCCTCCGGCTCGACCAGTGGAATTCCAAATTGACTTAATTCCAGGTGCTGCACCCGTAGCTCAAGCACCGTATCGATTGGCTCCATCCAAAATGAAGGAATTATCGGAACAATTACAAGAGCTTTCCGACAAAGGGTTCATAAGGCCTAGTTCCTCACCTTGGGGAGCCCAGGTCTTATTAGTCAAAAAGAAGGATAGGTTGTTCAGGATATGCATCGACTATCGTGAGTTAAATAAACTGACAGTAAAGAATCGTTATCCACTCCCGAGGATCGACGATTTGTTTGATCAATTTCAAGGATCTAATATTTATTCGAAGATAGATCTGAGATCAGGATATCACCAGCTTAGAGTGCAAGAACAAGACATTCCAAAGACGGCATTCCGAACTCGGTATGGTCATTACGAGTTCCAGGTTATGCCATTCGGACTAACAAACGCACCTGCGGTATTCATGGACCTTATGAACCGAGTGTGCAAGCCTTACTTGGATAAATTTGTAATTGTCTTCATCGATGACATACTTATTTATTCAAAAGACAGGAAAGAATATGAAGAACACCTTAAAGCAATTTTGGAATTGCTTAAGAAAGAGAAGTTGTATGCAAAGTTTTCAAAATGTGAATTTTAGAAAGAAGGAGCAGTTGTATGTTAAGTTTTCAAAATGTGAATTTTAGATCCCGAAGGTGCAATTTCTCGAACACGTCATAGATAGCAGAGGCATACATGTGGATCCAGCCAAGATAGAATCTATCAAAGATTGGGCGTCTCCCAAGACACCAACATAGATCCGCTAATTTTTAGGTCTTGCTGGTTACTATCGGAGGTTCATCGAAGGATTTTCGAAGTTTGCTAAATCAATGACAAAACTTAATCAGAAAGGAATCAAGTTTAACTGGGGAGAAAAGGAAGAGAACACTTTTTAGTTAATAAAGCAGAAGCTGTGCAGTGCACCAATTCTGGCTTTACCTGAGGGGAGCGAAGACTTTGTGGTCTACTGTGATGCGTCACACAAGGGTCTAGGTGCTGTGCTAATGCAGAGAGAGAAAGTGATTGCCTATGCTTCTCGACAGTTAAAGGTTCACGAGAAGAACTACACCACTCATGACTTAGAACTTGGGTCGGTAGTGTTTGCCTTAAAGATATGGAGACACTATCTATACGGAACCAGATGCACAGTGTTCACCGACCATAAAAGCCTACAACACATCCTCGACCAGAAGGAGCTTAACATGAGACAACGCCGTTGGCTGGAATTACTAAGTGACTACGATTGTGATATTCGTTATCATCCAGGGAAAGCAAACGTGGTGGCTGATGCGCTGAGCCGTAAGGAACGGATTGAGCCACTGCGGGTTCGAGCCTTAGTTATGACAATTGGTTTGGATCTCCCCAAACGAATATTAGAAGCTCAGATCGAAGCCCAGAGACCAGAGAATCTCGTGAATGAAGATGTAGGCGGTATAATCCGAAGGGATATACCCAAGGAAAGATTGGAACCACGTGCCGATGGAACACTATGCTTACACAGCAGGAGCTGGATACCTTGCTATGGAGACTTAAGATCCGTAATTATGCACGAATCCCACAAGTCGAAATATTCTATCCATCCCGGTTCCGAAAAGATGTACCAAGATGTGAAGAAATTATATTGGTGGCCAAACATGAAGGCTGACATCGCCACGTATGTTAGCAAATGCCTGACATGTGCAAGGGTCAAAGCCGAACATCAAAGGCCATCGGGATTGCTAGTACAACCTGAAATACCCGAGTGGAAGTGGGATAATATCACGATGGATTTTATCACCAAACTTCCTAGGTCGTCACAAGGTTTCGACACCATCTGGGTGATTGTGGATCGACTTACAAAATCTGCTCACTTCTTGCCAATAAGGGAGAATGATCCATTGGACAAGTTGGCAAGGTTGTACCTGAACAGGATAGTGGCAAGACACGGGATACCTGCCTCAATTATCTGTGATCGTGATGGAAGATTCACTTCAAATTTCTGGAGATCATTTCAAAAAGCTTTGGGTACAGATATTAGTATGAGCACTGCGTATCATCCAGAAACTGACGGCCAGAGCGAGAGAACTATTCAAACTCTCGAGGACATGCTACGTGCTTGCGTGATCGATTTTGGCAAAGGCTGGGTTAAGCATTTGCCATTGGCCGAGTTTTCATACAACAACAGTTATCACGCTAGCATAAAGGCCGCCCCTTATGAGGCACTGTATGGTCGAAAATGTCGATCACCAGTGTGCTGGGCCGAGGTTGGGGAAGCCCAACTGACTGGTCCAGAATTAATCCAAGAAACAACAGAAAAGATCGTCCTGATCAAGCAAAGGATGCAAGCGGCACAGGATCGACAAAAGAGCTACGCTGATCGGAAGCGAAAGCCGATGGAGTTCAAAGTTGGAGACAGAGTTATGCTCAAGGTCTCACCTTGGAAAGGAGTCGTACGGTTCGGTAAGCGGGGCAAGCTGAACCCGAGATACGTCGGACCTTTCAAAATATTAGCAAAAGTTGGAAAGGTTGCCTACAGGCTGGAACTTCCTCAAGAGTTGAGCAGAGTTCACCACACTTTCCATGTATCAAACCTGAAGAAATGTTATGCCGATGAACCATTAGTCATGCCGTTAGAAGGAATTCATGTTGACGATAAGCTCCAGTTTGTGGAAGAGCCCGTTGAAATCATGGAACGGGAGATCAAACGATTGAAGCGGAGCCGGATACCACTGGTTAAGGTTCGCTGGAACTCTAGGCGGGGCCCTGAGTTCACCTGGGAACGTGAAGATTCGTTCAAACAAAAATACCCACAACTCTTCACAAACCGGGCTTCGTCATCTACTACAAGGTCTTAAGCTTTGAGGACAAAGCTCTTTTAACGGGTGGAGACTGTAACATTTCTCATTTTCGTGTCATTGTACGACTATATTAATGATCACTATTTATTTTAGTCCGATACGCGTTTACTTTTAATATTTACTTTTAAGCTAAACCGCGTAGACTAGAAATAATCAATGAATGTAAACGGTCACCAAATAAATTAAGGTTTACATCAACCAAGTAAGGAATAATTATTTTGATGATAATTATGTACTTTGCGTATTTTATTTTTATTGGTCACGTAAAAGGGTTACGTTTCGCGATAAAATACATTTGGACGCACCCCGGAAATACCTAGACTTACCTAGACTCAAACCAATACCCACTTTGAGAGACGATGTTCATGATCTTTTTCCTTTTCTAGTTTTTAGCCTAATATAGTTTTTCAAGCTTAATGTAATTTTTAAATTCAGTTGTAATTTCTCTTTAAGGAATGTAATTCAGTTTTAATTAATGAAATTTAGTCTAATCTAGTTATAAGCTCTCTTTTCCCTTAATTTATAAGATCTCTAAAATAGCCAAATTTTCTCAATAAGCTCATAATAAGCTCTTTCAGTCTATAAGCGGAAATATAGCTTAATCAATTCAGAAATAATCCTATCTAAACCTTAAAACAGTTTAACTTACATTTATCATGGACTTTATTGGATTTGAGCTTATTTGGAAGAGAGATCAATCCTGGAAGGATCTCTATGGACTTAACTCCTAGCTTATTAATAAGCTAGGAGAGCTTGAAGCTGCCCTTTTGGGACCTCTTGTTTAGCTAGAGGAATAAGTAAGTCTCTCTTTATTTTCCTTGCTTTTTAGCTTAGAAAGTTGTTTTATTGAATTTATATCTAGATCTGCCTTATTTGGCTTATTAAGTTAGCTTATTTAGTGCTTTATTTGTGGAATATATAGGCTTATAGTCCTAAATGTTCATATGTTTTCTGATCTTTGTCTAGATCATTGTTCTTATATAATTTTTCACTATAAAGTTCTTAAAAAACCAAATTAGTGTACAGATTAGCTTAATCTTAGATTATAGCTTAATACAGTTGTTAATTCATGTTAAATAAGTTAGTTTTAAGCTATTAAGCATCTGGGTAATAAGTTTTCATCATTAGATTTCATTTTAAAAGCTTTTCTCAAAACTTTCAGTTCTGAAAGGGGTGTTTGGTTTAAGCTTATTTGACCTGAAAAAGTCAAATCTACTTGGTAAATTTTCTCTAAAAAGCTGAGTTTTCATTTAATAACAAGTTTTAAAAAGATTTTCAAAGTTAGTTGGTTATTTTAGAGAAGTTATGGCTTATTAAGAATCTCCCAGCACCAGGGCAATTTTTCTTATACCTTAAGCTTGTGAAAATTTGATCTAAGCCCTCCAAGGCTTAGATCTTGCTTGCATTTTACTTTTGCACTCAATTGGAGTGTGTCTTAGTGCAGGATCACCCCATAGGTAACCTGCACTTGTGTGTGGCACTTGTTGCAAAAGATGCATCAGCAGGAACCAAGCTATTCCTGCTGTCACTTTTGAATTTAATTTTTTTTTTTACTAAGTAAAAGTAGGTCTTAGGTCCTTTAATTCAAGTAGGATAAAGTCTAGGTATAGCTTATTATAGATTAAGTCTTAATTTGTATTTTCTAGCTTATTTACCCAGCTTAATTCAGCTGTCAAAGTCACTAAAAAACCTGAAAACACCAAAAACAGTAGGTTAAATATTTAGTTTCTAAAAATATGAATTCTAGCTTAAGGTAGTTGATTTTATTGCTTAAATAGATAGTTAATAAGTTGATTTTTAAATTCTCTGAAGCTTATAGTCTAGTTTCGCTTTTTGAGTTTTTTAGCTTAATTTGATTTTGTGCAATTTAGCTTAATTCCTGAGTTAGCCATTTTCATAATCATTTTCAACAGCTTAAAAGTGTTTCCAGCTTTTTTGTTTCTTTTCTCAATTAGTTTAAGCACATCTTAGGGAGTTTAGAATCATCTTTTGATTTTACTTTATGCATTATTTTTGTGCTTTGAAGCTTATTTATGTAAAAACCAAGATAAGCCCTCCTCACTAAGGTCAGCTTATTGATAAGCTTTTTATGAGCTTATCTGTGGGATTCAACCCATATTGCTTTTATTAAAGTTACCCCCTCCAGCTTAATCTCCAACTTTGATTTTATAAGTTTTTAATTTTAAGCACTTTTTGTTCTCAATTTTTTTAAGGCTTATCTGGATTTGTTTGTAGTGGGGTTAGCCTCAGGGTAGGAAATTAAAACTTTAAGTTTCTAGGTTAGTCCATCCCGTTAGTTAGATAGCTTTCCTATTAGTCTTTAGGGATTTGCCAAAGTTAGTCATAGTTAGTTAAATAGTTAGTTTATTATTTTAATAGTTTAAATTAGCAATTAAGGTTTAGCTTTAAATTTAGTTTAATTAAGGTAAAATAAAAAGTAAAAATTAGGGATTTTATTTTTATAAAACTTTGCCCCATTTTCTTTATTTAGTGTAATTTTTATAAAAATTTTAGGATTTTATTTTTAATAGTTTTATTATTTTTATAGTTTTTAATTAGTTTAAATTTTAGAAAAAAATCATATCTCTTACTCTTAAAAAGCAAAAATAGTAATTCCTTTTTCTCAAATTTTCTTTTTACTTATTTGTACTTAGGAAAATATAATTTCAATTATTTTCTATTTTTTATTTTTAGGATTTAATTAGAATTAATTAGTTTTTAATTGATAAAAAATTCAAAAATAATCTAAAAAATATTTTTATTTTTCTTAAAATTTTCTCTTATTCTAATTTAGGTGTAGAAAATTAGTTTTCAATCTTAGGGTTTAATTCTAGTCTATTTGCTTAATTGTCGTGTTTTATTTGTTTCCCGTATTTGTTTAATTGTTTAATTGCCTTGAATTGTTCAATTTTAATTATTGCTTTTTATTTAATAGATATAGATTATCAAAAATATCTTTGCTTCATTCAAATCAGAATCCAAGCTTAAACGAGGTTTCAATTTCACTAGTCATTGGGGAAACGACCGGGGTGATCATATTTACCCGGTTAAATATACGTATTATATATTATATTATATATATTTTTGAGTGTGAATTTTCCTTAGGGAATTTTCTTAATTGCTCTTTTGAATATTATATTTTATATTGTATTTTATTGTGTATCTAAACTTTTGCTATCAAGTTTTTGGCACCGCTGCCGGGGACTAGTGTTTAAGATTCCTTCGTTTTTAGTTTATTTGGTTTGAAGATCCTTTCACCCTCGAAAGTTTCATTCTTGTTTTATAATTCAAAAATCCAAAAAATCATAAAATATAAAAAAAATAAAAAAATATATGTTCCTTTTCTTTTAGTATAGTTAAAGATAAAAAAAAGAAAAAATTAAAAAAAAAGTCTTCTCTTTTAATTAAGAAATAAAAAGTCACCAATTGGTAAAAATACCAAAATATAATACTCTCAACGGAGGTATTATCATAATCAATTCCGGTGAACTTGTTGGTTCCCAAATCGAACTAAAGATTTAACACTTGCCATTTGTGTCTCTACGAAGTACGGCTCACCTTGAAAAGCAATTTTTGAGAGCTACCGTGAAGTAGTTGATTATTTGGTTTAAGTTCTCTTGTGTTACCGTTAAAATTTAGTTAAAAAAAAGAAAAAATAATTTAAATCTACGTAAGTTTTGCTTTTTTGATTTTTAGTTTTTCTTTGTTATGCCGCCACTTGTTCGCAATCTCGAAGACGTCGTCAACAACAAACTCTACGGTTGTTGTTGAAAATTTTCGATTTAGAAGAAAAATTTGTCGATCAAAAACATTGTTGCAATGGCCGATAATCGAACGATGGCCCAAATGTTACAAGCACCCATCGAGGGGTATGAAGATGCAATAGTTGTTCCACCGATTAATGCAAACAATTTTGAGCTTAAACAACCTTTAATAAATCTTGTGCAAAGTAATAAGTTTCCCGGAGTAGACAAGACCCTACATAAATCACTTCGATTTTTCAACAAGGTTACTTCAACGTTTAGACATACCGATGTTCTCGAAACACTTCGATAAAGCTGTAGGATCGATATTCCTTAATGAAACACTGATATACTGTCAACTATGCGGAATCTAGTTGGCAGTACTAAGAAGAACACACAATGCTTAATCAAACGTTCTGTATTATAACTCTTTTGAATCTGCACTAATTGCAGAATACCCTAAACAATTACTAATCTTTAATATCACTAACTAATGCTTTTTGCTATTGTTGCTTTGTTGTTCGTGTTCATATCTCTTCTAATACCTTCCTAGAGATCCTTTTATTAACATAAGGATAACTCTAGTAGGTGTACAGTCCTTGTATGACATAAACACTAATCAATACTAATCATTAAAATAACTGTTACAAGATAATTACTAACACAACCGTTTAAATGATAATCCTTTAAGATTCCTTTATCCACGGCCAGTACTTGATCTATAATGCAGTACTTTTGAGCTTTTATATTAGCAGTACTTTGACCTTTTGTCTTGTATGTCCCAACAATCCTCCCCTAACTTGAATTCTACTTGCTTGACTTTAAGTTTCTTGATGGTTGGATACCTTTTTCAGCATCAATACAAGTCTTTAATCTTCTAGACATAATCTTCTAAGTAATATCTTGTATACAATCTGTTTGACTATCTTGAAATGAAAATCTCTAGTCATACACACTTCTTTAACACTTCTTTGTCTTTGCATCAAACAAATTGTTCTTCAATCAGCAACATAAATGGTTTTTATGAGCCTTTACCAAGTAGCCATTCACTCTTGGGCTAGTCAGTTCTTTGGTACCTAGAAAAGGTAATAATCCATGGTGAATGAAAACCAACTTCTACTCTCAGAACATTAATATAGTGTGTTGATTACTATATGGACTTTTGGTAAAGTCATTACACCATAACGGATTGATAAGTCTTTACCGTAGCCATTTGCTCAGGATAGCCATTCTTATATAATAAACATTGGTGAGGTTGAGAACCATATAGTTTTGAGCAAACTATTAAAGCTATCAACGGATTTGAGTTATCTTTACAAAGCCTATTTGCTTTGGTGTAGCCAATACTGCCAGTGCAATACCATGTGTATTGATCACCTATAAATTTGGTAAATGCTTAACCATCAACAGGTTTGTGATGTCTTTACCAATCTGTTTGGTTTGGACTAGTCAATTTTATATCTGTGGATATGGTGAATTGATTACCATTTGTTGTGTGGTGGTTAAACCAACACTACAATAATTAAAACAGTATTTTTTCTCCAAAATATTTTTGTCTTAAACCTTTTTGTACACTCAAATCTTCAAAATATTTCAAAAACAACTTTTTAACTAGCAGTACTTTCAACAAAGTACTGTTTGTTTTAAACTAGCAGTACTTTGGATAAGGTACTGCTTGTTCACAGTTAAGTCTTTTTATCAAAATAAAATATGTTACATTCAAAGAAAATTTTGATAAATCATACCAGTTGTTTAAGAATCATCGCCGTCTTTAGTTGTCCATAAGATGAATAGATGTATCAATGTAATGGACCCCCCCCCCCCCCCGCCCCCCCCCCCCCCCATCTCATTTTCATCTTCAACTTCCATTCCATGATCCAGCATCCTGATCATCAACTCTCTAGATAGAGGATATCTTCTTTCAGCCAGCATGTGAATCATTGTACCATCCTCTAACTCTAGTGTATGCACTCCTGAAGATTCATTAAGTCTCCATCTTATGATTTCCCAATCTTCTTGATTCTTCCAGAAGTCATCATCACTTGTTTCAGGTGTCTCCCAAATGGTTGTAAGATCACCTAGAAGTACCAAACCTAAACCAGTTGGAGGGATGTGCTCATAATAGTCTTGTACAACTCGATATAGGTGATATAAATCCTGTCTATCCAAGATATGCAGTATCTCCCACAAAGTATTGAATGCTCTAAAATGATTATTTGCCCTAAAGATTATGAGATACTCTCCATCGGGTGAGTCAATGACTTTGAACTCTGTAATCACGGAGATTGCTTCTAGTGACTCTCTATCTTGTGCATCTCTATTCAAAGACTACAATTCCTAAGATATTTTTTGTTTCTAAGCCCGCATCAATTGTTTCAGTCCTCAACTTAAGCTTCTTTGATGGCTGTTCTTCAGAAATTGTAGCTTTTCTCTTCCTTAAGAGTCTCTTTGCATCTCTTTCTTGCAACAACTGCTTTTCTTTCTCTGAGCCCATTGGAATAAAATCTTTGAAGGAGTCTTTGATGGATTCTTGAACTTTGTCATACAGTTCCTTCATCTGTGGATACCTAAGCTTTTGTAAATTCTTGTATCCTTGACCTTTTAAGAAGTTCATCATTTGATTCCTTTCTTGAGCAAGAGAAGTAGGTTTCTTCAAAATAGTCTTTGGCTTTGCTTTCTTCAATTCTTCCAACTTTTTCTTTCTTCTTATGCCATCCCATTCAGCATTGAATCTTTCTAGCCAACTTCCTCATCATTTGTATCTCAATCTCTGATTTGTTGAAAGAGTAATTTCTTCTTTTTGGGATCTTCAAACCAATATCCCTTTGCTTTATCTTTTGGGTCAGTAGCTTGAGTTGGCTGTTGAGGATGAGAATTGTATGGACCAGAATGCTTAAACCTCATTGGTCTACTGGATACTGAGTGTGATTCAGCAAGTACATTCATCAACTTTGAACTATTCTTCAGGACCCTTTCTTCTGAGTTGGATCGAAACTGGACTTGAAGGACCTGCTTCTTCATCAAAATATAAGCGTCCTTGGAGTAACGTACTTTGATAGCAATACTTTTAATTGTTTCCAAATCCAATTTTCAGTATCCACATCTTTAAATCAGAAGCCTCTTTCTCTTAAACATTGATTTCTTCAGTATCATCACTTTTTATTTCCAATTCAGGAGTACAAAACAGCATCTTTATCAACAATTTCTTCAATGAATGATCTTGCTGTATAATCTTCTTGAACATAGTGCTCTTCAGACAAAGTACCTTCATCCTTATTCCTCCCCAGTTTGACTGAAGACACCTTCTTCCTTTGCTTCTTTCTTCTTTTCTTAAGATCCTGACTTTCTACCCAAAAAGCGTGATGTTTGACCACTGGCTGTACGAATTTGGACAGTTTCTTGAGTTTGGCCTTTAGCTTGTGAATCTGTTTGCCTTGAGAAGAGTTTGATATCTTGAGCCTCTAAGCTTACCTGTTTTAAGCATAGAGATCCAAAAGTCCACTCATCTCCTCTAGATGTATTTTTCTGAGACGCATTCTGTGGGACGTTTAATCATTGGGAGATTTTGGAGTATCAGAAGTACCTTGAGCCTGCAGGCAGTACCTTGAGGCATTCATCAGTACCTTGAGCTTCAGCAGTATCTTGTAAGTCAACAGTACCTTCAGCAGTACTAATACTAGTTTGAGCAGCACTTTGAATAGGGGTACCTTGAGCATCCCTTGGAGAAGTTTCAGCCCTAGAATGAGAACTAGTACTATGTGCTTCCTCTGCTGCTAATGCTGTTACAACCTCTAACATAGGTGGAGTCAAAGGTGTAATCCTACATGAGAACTTAGGACTGTGCTTTCTCATAAAGGTAAAAATTTTAGAGGGAAGAGTAACGGATGGTAGAAAATTCTGAGGTCTGGTTTATCCCTTCTAATTGCTTGTTCAAAAACAGTTGGATGAATCTAGGATACATAAGAAAAGGTGTACCATTTGAAATATGTCCTAGCATTCCATTCAGTATCATCAAAGAGAAGTTGAACTTTTGGTTGGTTGCTAATCCTACCAGAGCTGATGCTATATTAGTCCCAAACTGTTCCCATGATGTACTCTTAGGACTTAGACAGTGAAGTAAAACATGGACTAAATACTTCCACTGAGGGCTAAATAAAGGTTTAGAGAAAGTAAGTTGTGCTAAATTACCCTCATAGCCTATATCTCTGAGAGAGTCCCAAATAACCTGCTTTGGAAAACAATCAACACCATCAGCATCATCAAATAGTAGATCAGCCCGAATGGTTTCCTCTGAAATCAAAACCTTCTTTCCAGCTACTGTGGCACGAATATGATGGCACTTCGTTAAATCACGCGCAGAGAGCTGTAGCCAAATTGTTGATGCCAGGACCAATGAGATAGGATCAAACTAACAAAGAGTAGTTAATTGCGCATCTAGTGAGATACATCGATGTTTTGATAAAATAAAGCATTTTGCGCAGTCTTCTCCACACAAAGAATTACATTTGTGTTGTTACATCAGTGCGAATATTTTACATTGATATGAGATTGATGTGGTCGGAGGTTGAGTAAAAAATTTGTTAAATGATATGAGAGAAAATGAGAGAAAATGCAATTCACGTTGGAATTTAAGTTGCGTTTTGGTATAACTATAAGTTAACGTTGTTAATTCAGTTTTAGCGCGGGGGAAAAATACGTTATGTTTTGTCCGTATGGTCCGTACGTTTAGTTCCAAGTTCTTTGTTGGTTCTAAGCAGTAATTTCTAAGACTGGCAGTACTTTGAGTTGGTAAGCAGTACTTTTCAACTTAAAAGGACTTCCAACGCAAATTTGTCAATCCTACAACCCTGCCATATTTTGACAAAATATCTCTTAAATCATTAACACTCTGAACAATTCTTCATATCCTCCACTCAAATGTAGATAGATTTTGCTTCCAAAGATCATTCTAACCAAAAACAGTACTTAACATTGATACACCAGTACTTTACATGTGATCCTCCCCTCAAATGTAGCTATGGGTTCATCATCCCAATAGTTACCACCAAAAAGTTAAATCTTGCCAAGTAAAGCCTTTGGTGAGTAAATTGCTACATTGTCATACAGTATGGACCTTGACCATTAATGAGCCCCCTTTCTGCTCATAACAATCTCAATAAAGTGATGTCGTGTATATGAATATGCTTGGTTTTTGAGTGAAGAACCGGAATTTCCTCACAATGCCATATGGTACTGTCATTGTTATATGGATTTCCAGTGTTCATGAAGTTATATCCTATAATCAAGGAGTTGATTTTGCATCCAAAAGTACCTAGCCACCAACAAACTTGTAGCTGCAACTTTATTCTGCTCTGTAGATGATATAGCCACAATTGTTTGTTTTTGCATTGCCAAGAGACAGCCTTCTTCCAAGATATTGAATCTATCCGGAAGTTGATTTTATCATGATTGTCCCCAGACATTAGTCCACTGATCTGAAAAAGTTCTAACTGAAAGGAGGTCCTTAGGATAACATAAACCTAATTTAGGATTGATGTTTGAGGTACCTCAAATATCCTTTTCACAGCATGCCAGGTGAGAACTTTGGAGTGCTTGATATCTGAACACAGACAAACAGCAAACATTAGGTCTGGTCTTGAAGCTGTTAAGTACATGAGGACACCCAATCATAGACCTTATAAGATGTACATCAACTTCTTCACCTTCTTCCTCATTTTTCATTTCTTACTAGAGATTTCATGAGCTTCAATTGGGTAGATGCTGGCTTAATGGTTCTAAAGTCATATTTGTTGAGAATGTCTCTTCTCATATTAGTCTTGACTTAGAAAAATACCAAGTAGTTGCTTGACTGAAGCCACAAAAAGAAAGTGAGTTCACCCATTGAACTATTTGATTTACTTTTGCATAAGTTCTATCAAAAAATCCTTCAACATTAGAAGACTTGCTAGATACAAAGATAATATATTAATATACCTGTACCAACATGATATCTCTTCTATCCTTCTTAATAAACAGAGTTTTATCAATAGCCCCTCTCCTATAGCCATGTTTCAAAAGAAAAGTGGAAAGTCTTTCATACCATGCTCTTGGGGCTTGATGTAGGCCATAAAGTGCCTTGACTACTCTGTAGACCTTGTTTGGATGAGCAGGATCTTCAAAACCTGGAGGCTGTTTTACATACACCTCTTCTGTGATGTTGCCATATAAAAATGCACTTTTGACATCCATCTGATAGACAGTAAAGCCCATGAAAGATGCAAATGCCAAAAAGAGTTCTGTATTTGCTTTCATTTCTGGAACTGGTGCAAAAACTTTCATCTTAATACACAACTTCCTCTTGTCTGTACCCTTGTGCAACCAGTCGTGCTTTATTCTTGATAATAGTACCCCGTTCATCTCTCTTGTTTCTAAAAACCCATTTAGTACCAATCACTCGCTTGCCATCCGGTAAGTCACATAAGACCCATACATCTTGTAGCTTGAATTGAAGCAGTTCTTCTTGCATCGCTTCAACCCAACTTTCATCTGATAAAGCTTGAGAGACTTTCTTGGGTTCCTCTTGAGATAAGAAACAAGCAAACAAGCATGTCGGCTGATCTTTATGGTTAATTCTGTTTTGTTTGTATATAAAAGACAGCAATGCTTGATGTTGGTTAGAAGTACTTTCCTTAAGCTTTCTTCTTGTTTGAACCCCAGCAGTACTTTTGCCAATAATCTGACTTTGAGGATGAATCTTATGAATTCTGTGTGTAGGAGTAGAGCTGACATCTATGGTGTGATCCATGTTGTTGTAGTCAGGCGCCCCATCTTCCTCAGTGTCAGTATGTTCAGCATCAAAAGAGTTTGTAGAGAAAACACCATCTTTTGGAACATCATCATCAGAATCTGTAGGTGTATTACCAGTACTTTGAGGAGGTGTTTTAGCAGTACTTAGAGTGAAAGTACTGTTGGCACATTCTTTTCCCTTTGCAAGTGCAATTTTCTTCTTTTCTTCTTCAAAAGCGTTTCTTTGAGCATCATTATGAAGTTTAGCAAGAGATTCTTGATGCATCAAATTCACAAGCTCATCATGTAGAGCTTGTTCTTCAGAGGACAATGGAACTTCTTTGTCAGCAGTACGTTCTTCTGAAGGCGTATTCTGAGCTGCATGAATGTTTAGACCATGAACAATGAACTGTTGGTCATCTAAATCATCAACATCATCATGAGTTGATACATTTCCTCCTGAATCAGCATAGTTTTCTTTCCTTACAGGAATGTAATTCATTGAAGGAGTTAGAAGTTCAAGATCAAACATCCAATCAGGACCTTTTCCTTTTTGATTCTCTGGTTTCTCAAAGAAAGTCTACATGAAGACAATCTTGTACTTTTCTTGTTACTTTTTTTTTTTAAAAAAATTTTTTTTTTAAAACACAAAAATTTTTTTTTTTTTACAACAAATTTTTTTTTTTTTTTTTTTTTTTTATTTTTAAAACTTTTTTTAAAACCTGTTGTAGTCCTAAAACCTTTGCTGTTAGTAGAGTATCCCAACAGATAGCCTTCTTCTGACTTGCCATCAAACTTACCCAATTGATCAAAGAGTATTAAGTATAGTCAGAGAGCATCCAAAAGGTCTCATGAAACTGATGTTAGGAGATCTTCCCATCAAGATTTCATAAGGAGTCTTCATTTGAGGTTTAGTCACCAAAACTCTATTAAGCACATAACAAGCAGTATTGACTGCTTCAGCCCAAAATTGAATAGGTAGAAGGGAGTCTGCTAACATAGTTCTAGCAGCTTCAATGAGAGTCCTATTCTTTCTTTCTGCAACACCATTTTGCTGTGGAGTCCTGGCAATGCTATATTCTCTCTTGATTCCTTTCTTGGCACAAAACTCATTCATAAGTTGATTCTTGAACTCTGTTCCATGATCACACCTGATGGTCTTCACTTTATGTCTTAGCCTGTTTTCCAAACCCACAATCAAATCATGAAGCATATCATATGTTTCATCCTTGTAGGCCAAGAAAAACACCCAACTGAATTTGCTGCAATCATCAGTGACCACCAAGCAGTACTTCTTCCTATTTACACTCTCCACTGAAACAGGTCCAAACAAATCCATGTGGAGCAATTCAAGAGGTTCTCTGACAGTTCTTTCCTCAATCTTCTTGCAAGATGCCCTGTGCTGTTTACCTTTTCTACATGCCACACAAGAGTGATCAAGCTTGAATGTCTTAGAAGGTAAACCCCTAACCAGATTGCCTTTAACCAACTTGTTGATATTTTTGAAGTTGACATGCCCCAGTCTTCTGTGCCATAGGACAGCTTCATCCTCTGTTGCCTTTGCAACCAAACAAGTGATTCCACCAGAAGGAATAATGTTCTTTAGATCCAGGCTGTAGACATCATTCTTTCTAGGAGCTCTAAGAATTACCAGATCTTCATCAACAAACTTGAACTTTGGAGATAGGATAAGACATTCTTTATCTGTGAATAGAACATTGTGCTTCTTATCACAGATTTGAGAAACAGATAAAAGATTAAACTTGAGCTCTTCCACATAGCTAACTTTCTCAAAGTCTAAGCATGATGTCTTAATGGTTCCTTTTCCTGAGATTCTTCCACCTTTAGAGTCATTTCCAAAGGCCACATAACCACCTTTGAACTCTTTAAAATCAGACAACTTGTCCTTGTCTCCTGTCATACTTCCAGAGCATCCACTGTCAATGATAGCATAGTCCTTGAGATCCTCTTCTGGATTGCCCTGTACAAACAATTTCAAAGCATTAGACTCTTTTAGGGACCCAAGTCATAACTGACTTGGATACCCCTAATGGAGTTACATACTCAAATTGCTTGAGTGTGTAAGATCCATTACCCCTATTCACAGAATCTAGATATTTCCCTTTTGGTCTCCATGTTTGTTTTGGGGATTTATCATTTGCCTCTTTTTTGACAGTTCTGTGGAAGTATGCTTGGGATTAACTAGTACTTCCTTTCTTTTTAACTGGATAGATTTAACAATTTTCTTGGGTCTATGTGGTCTGTGAGGAGTCCTTGTAGTAGAGGACCTCGATGATGGTGAGTAACTTGAGATTCTAGGTCTTCTATTATCCATCCTTGGATAATAACTTCCATCAGTACTTCGTGAAAGTGCTGCTTGTGGTACTCTGGATCTAGCAGTACCTTGATAAGTCACATTAGCAGTACTTTTTGAAGGTACTGTTTGTGTCATTTTTGGTCTAGCAGTACTTATCAACCCATCCCTTGTAAGTACTGCTGATGGAGTAAAAGATCTCCTTTGGTGAGGGTACCTAGAGTTTCTTGAGAAGTTACTATGGTTCACCCTTTGGATGTTGTTCCAAACTGGTCTTGTTTCCCTTGACCCCTGTGTTCTCTTAGGTTTATGAGTTTGGGTTTGTGTGAAGGTTCTTTCATGTAGGTTACAATCCTTAATTAGGTGATTAGGACTGTAACATACAAAACATAATTTACCCCCTTTGTTCCCAAGCCCCTTTGTCCTAGATTCTTGACCAACCCTGTTTTGACTGTTTGGTGACCTGTTTTCAAAAGATTTTTCACTATTCTCTGAGTTAAAAACAGTTTCCTTTTGACTTTCTGAAACATCAGTCTCTTCATCATCACTATCAACCCAATCTTCAATTATGACTTTATTTCTATCAATTTCTGGTTGACTTGATTTTGTTTTCTCTTGATTAACAACTTTATTCTAATGCTAGTTCATCTATCCTGTAAAGGAGACATTTGCCCTAGGTGGACTAATTGTACCTCGTCGGTGGATGGTACTGCTTTGTAGGCCTTTTCTCTTTGATTGTTTTCATACGCAGGTATCAGTTCAAAGTTTCAGTTTTTTCCCCCCCACAAGATGAAAGGTCACTTTCCATACTATTGCAGACTCAATCCCAAACCTTACATGACTTATCAGACACTATCTTTGTTGTTTAGAACCTTCGTTTTGAGTACAGAGCATTTGACCATTTTCTCCCAAGTTTACTTGAAATCTCTAGTTCTTTTAAGGCTGTTCTAAATCCTTTTGTTTTTCTTTCTGTTTCAAATCTCTTATCTTTAAGTTCATATTCCATTTGTTCTATACTTATCACCCATGCCATATTCATTCTCTTTCCATAGTGTTTAAGCATGACTCTAATGACTCTAAGCTCAATTTGATATCCTAGAATTTCAGTCTAGCTCTTTGAAAATATTATCTTTTCTTTTGATAGTTTTCAAGAACAGTATATAAGGACTTACTACATTTGGAACAGTAAGGTACCTCTGTGTTGTAGCCTTACAGCTAGATGATTACTGGTGTATATCATCTTTATTTGCTCCAAGTCAAAATTCACCAAGGTCCATCTTGTCCAAAGTGCCTACCATGTTCTGTATCAAACTGCATGCTCAATCATGTGTTCAACTCCTAGTCAGTGCCATCATCGATATGTACTGGTTCAGCATCAAATTTCTTGGTCCAATCATATGTCTCCTATTATGTCTGTTGACCACTAAGGCTTTTGAGTTTGAATCTTCAATAGCCACAGTCTTCTTTTCATGACGGCCATTTGCTTGTTTTTTCTTGCTACTTAGCAGACCGACTCCTCTCTAGCAAATAGACCCAACTTTGACAAATTAAAACATTCAATATATTGATTGTCAAAAGTGATCCCTTTCTTTGGCTTGAGATCAATTGTCTTCCTGTCCTTCCTCATATTACTTCCTTATACTTGCAAGTTATCATAGCCACCTGACACTAATGTCAATATCTTCCCATAGCATCTTAATCACTTTGTAGCAGGTCTTCATCATCATGAGTTGTAGGCATGGATGCTTGTGAGAAAGAAGGAACATATGGATTTCATCTGAGTGAGAAGATAGTTAGGGAGCAATTGGGAACCTTGCTTGACGGCAGCCTTTGTGTATATCTTTTGGAATACTTTGTTTGGTTCAGCAGTACTTTGTTTCAAAGTACTGCCTGACTTTGTGGACAGAAAAAGGCATGTTGGTGAACTTGAATTTGAGACACCTTCAATTTCATGATTCATTTACACCTTTAAGTTGTTGTAGGATCATTCAAAATCTAACTAATCCAATCCAGGTTTCCGATCATGGTAGCTACTACATGCCACACAGATGGTAGGCTTCTTAGTAGAAAACTTCGTTTGCATCTTCATATGGGACACTGGTTGCATCATGTAAATTCAAGAATGCAAAGGATATGCTGAAACTTTCGTATGCTGAATCTAGTTCTTCTCTAGAATCCATAGTAAATGTCTCAAATTGTTGTTTAAAGATTCTTTTGCATCTTCTTTGAAGCTTCGTTTCCTCCAAAATCTCTGCTTTTATGGCTTTCCTATAAAGATCTTGCATCTACAGCATTCAGTAAACTGAGAAGATGTGTATCAGGTATGGCAGAAAAGCAGTATATTAAGGGCTTTCTCAATGTTTTTCTTGCGTTACAGCAAGTGTAGTTTTTGGTTGCAGACACTGAGGGAGATGCTGGATCCAGTTGTTGGTTTGGTTTCAATTGGTGATTATGTCCCTATAGTATGTGATCAGTGATAGCAATGTACTTGTCGATTTCATGGACATAGGTCATATTCACTTTCTTGATTATATGGATTCTAAGTGCAGTAAAGGCCGAGGGGGGAGGGATAGGTTCTGTTTCACGACATCTTTTATTGAGTTTAGAAAGATTTCGCATTGAATTAAAAGGTCTTCTAGATCAGAGTCTTTCACAAGCTCTGATACCACTCTGTAGGATAGTTATCCTTTATGAAATGATATACTGTCAAACTATGCGGATATCTACGTGGGCAGTACTAAGAAGAACAACACAAATAAGTTTCTCAAAAACGATTTCTATTTCAACCTTTTGCATCTGCCTAATTGCCAGATTTTCCCTATACTATACTAATAATTCTTAACACGTGTTTTTTTCTATTTTGTTCTATGTTCTAATACCTTTCCTAGATATTCTCTTTTATAACCCATAGGGATAACTCTTGTAGAGTTGTACAGTCCTTGTATATCATAAACTCTAATCAATACTAATCACTAAATGAAATGTTACAAGATAATTAATAACAGCAACTGTTTAATATGATAAATCCTTTAAGATTCCATTATCCACAGGCCTTTAGTATTCGGAATCTTTGACTGACAGTACCTTGACTTTCTACTTAGCAGTACTTTGACTTTTTGCTTAGCAGTACGTTGACCAATTGACTTGTTTTTCCCAACACAATTGGTATCAGAGCCATGGGGTGGATTCGTGTTTGATTTGTATGGTTAATAAGCTCAAAATTCGTGGCTTATTTTTGCTCTAAAACCCCACGGTTCAAAATCATAGGTTGAGCTCATTTAGTTGGTTAATCGTGCTGTTTTTCATGCTATAAATGCTAAGGAAGGTATATTGTTGCTATGACATGTGATCTACAAGCTCCAAGTTCGATTACAAAGATTAAAGGTTCGAATTTCTTCTATGTTCTTCGTGGAGAGTTGCTTGGTTTTTGAAGATCCTCAATGATATACGAGTTTATGTGTGTTTAATCTTGTTATACACACTTAATATAGTATGGTTGTAGCTTATATTCGTGGTTAGAAAGCTTAATTGGTTAATTCTGCTCAATTCGTTCTTGAAGTTCTTCATGGCGGTTTGACTATGTTATTGATTTTCTTGCCGCGATGTTGACAAAGGAGGACAAGATCCACTTTTAGGAAAGTGTCAGGCGGCGGTTTGACCTGGTCAACGGCGAGTTGAATTCATTTGAATATTTTATTGCCGGCGAGTTGACAAAACTCGCGGCGAGTTGCTTAAAAATCAAACGGCGAGTTGCCTTATTGAAGGCGGTTTTACAGGTACCAAGGCGGTTTGAATATTTTAATAGAAAAATACAAAAAGAACCCCTGCGATGTTAGTTGCTAATCGACGAGTTGCTAACGGTTGAGTTCTAACGGCGAGTTGCTAAACGGCGAGTTGCTAAACGGCGAGTTGCTAAACGGCGAGTTGCTAAACGGCGAGTTACCAAACAGCGATTTGAGTATTTTATTAGGGCAGCGAGTTGTCAAAAGAAGCAGCGGTTTGATTATTCTATTACACGACGGTTTGCTTACACTAGCAGCGGTTTGATTTAAAAAAAAAGTACTTTTGGCGGGAAAAGTTAAGAAAAATTTAAATTTTCCTATAGCCTTTTTAGCTCATTGTTACACCAAATTTATGATTTTGGTAATAGGGTTTTAAAAAATTTGTTAAAAAAATTCAAATTATTTTTTTTGGAGGGGAAAAATTTAAGAAAAATTAATTTTTCATAGCTTTTTTTGGCTAATTTTTACACAAATTTAAATTTTGGTTAATAGGGTAAATTTGTGTTTTGGTCAAAATTCAAAGTATTTTAGGGCCAAATAACAAAACCGTCAACTAAACAGGACCTTACAGCTGCATTAAGCAAACAGCCAAACCACCTTAACATGAAAACAATTAATTTCATTAACGGTTTTATATGATTTTGTTGATAAATCCCGTTTATCTTTTATCGGTTTTAATCATAGACTTGTTAAATCCTCCTTAAATGTGAAGTTAATTGCATTTAAAACCACAACATAATCAATTATTCTACTTAAGAACCTTACTTTTATTTCACACATCGAATTTCTTTGGAATCTTCTAATTCATAATTCAAAGAGAGAGAGCTTCACTGAGCAACGGTACTCGCAAAACAAGAGGCACTCCATCTGCATGACATGGTTTGAACAACTCGAGACACATCTTTATGATCTCTATCTCCTTAATTCGCCTTATGTTGTTGATGCATTTAAACCAGCATTTCGCTCATTCTTTGGTGAAGAGCATCAGACTTTCAAATTGAAGATGTTTCATAATCTGGATCAGTTAAGGCTACAACTTGAAAGAGAGAATCTTCATGGGGTTAATGCAAAGACTTGTCTTCAAGCACTCAGAACACAGTTCAAGGAATTTCTTGCCTCAAAAGGGGTAAATGCAACGGATCTTCTGAATCAAGGTTGGCAACAAGACTTCGAATACTTCACGCGCTGTGAATCTAGTGCGTACAGACGTGAGTTACTCGAGAACCTGGAATTACACTTGAATCGGGTCATTCATAGAGTTGTAAAATAACATTGGTGTTATTACGCATGAAAGAAAATGTAGAACTTTAATGCACGAAGGTGAATGGGAAGTCAGTTGCTTGATGAATACTTCATGAGACATCAAATTAAGTCAAGTGTCAGATGCAGTCTCAGATCATTCGATCAATTCCAGTTAAAGCATATGGATGACAGCTTGATTGTATAAAAAGCAGTTTGATAGAGTCTGAAAACCACAATGCATTCAGCAAATCAGAGATTGAAACTCAGATGCAAAGGCAAGAGGAAAAGGTCAATATGCGTGAAGCAGTTGATGCTGGGTTGGTTGTCACAGAAAGCAGTGGGACAAAGCCCGACAAGCAGGATACAAGTAGCAGTTCAGGGAATTATACCACACAAGCTGTGGATGCAGATATCGGACCAGTAAATGACGAAGAGCCATTTGCTGAGGTACAATTGACTGCTCTACATAATATCCTTGCTAATGAACAACAGCATACTGAGCAATCTGAACCAGTATGTCACACATCTGTTGGAAAAACTATTGATAGCAATACACTCCTACTTCAACAAATTGTGTCTTGGGGGGGAGATTGGACCAGGATGCTTTGCTTAAACTGAGGTTCTCAACAACGAAAAGATTTAGGTGATAATGAATTTACAATTGAACTTTCAAAATGATTTTTACAACTGGTAAAACATTTGTTATTTCACTTGAAATACAAAATTCAACAAAAGGAAGAAAGTTTTCAAAAGTAACAAAACATGTAAGAAATTCAGAATTATCCTGAATTTCGTGGAATTTTTGTGATTAATGATTTGACAGCCTCAGCTACTGGCTCAGAACCACACTTAATTTGCAACTTGAAGAATACTAATTAAAAAGTGTGAAGGAAACAAGTAATGGAAGCCAAAGTTAAAAAATTACATCGCGACTGCGTAATTGAAAACTATTAACATCGGAATTAGTACATAGTGTGGCTAAATTACTTGCAGCAAATGAGCAACTACATAAAGAAAATGAGAATTTGAACAGACTTACAAAGGAAACTTTATGATTTCAATTAAAAGACACGCATTCAGATAAGACAAAGTGAATCTTTAATTTCTCAAAGTAATCAAAAGATCTGTTAGAAATGCGGAATTTAAAAGCTAGAATCAGGAAAGGTTTTGCAAATGCGGGCAATAAATAATGAACTTAGAGTTTAAAGGAAATATTGTGATTCTAAGTTTACCAAAGCATCAATCTTGGGGAAACCGCCTTTACAACCATCTAGAAACCATTTAGTTGTTAGACAACCGAATGCGTTTACGTCTGAACGACCTAGAATTTCAAGACCACGGTTTGCCTCCCAAGTTGATGAGAAAAAGGATTTGTCAAAAACAGTCACTCCTCATTATTTGCCTAAAGTTAGAGAATCTGCTGCTGCAAAACCTCATCAGGTGAATGCACCTAACTACTCTAGGAATAGTCATAAAGAATCGTATGGTTCTAATGATATGGTTCATGCGTACTTTCTAGAGGATGCTAGGAAAATGACACAAGACAAAACCAGGATTCCTAATCATAGGGATATGGCCTCTACTAGAGCACACTGCACTCCTAATGCTTGTACACCAAAACTTAGAAACATATATAGGAGTTCTCCTGTATCTAAGTGTAGTGGTGGAATGTCAAATGGTGAGCCTCTAGTAGATCACTCTAGGAATTCTAGTTTCTTCTTGGACTCCAAAAAATTTATTTGTTCGATTTGTCATAAATATATCTTTAATACAAATTGATGTTTGTATAACAAAGTCATGAATAAGGTGAATACTCTGTGCTAAAGGTTCGTCCCCCAAGATCAGAAACAACAATCCAGTTGAACCGAAGACAACACTCTAAACCTGGGTAGGCAGAAATGGTATTAGGACAAAGGTTTTGCTAATAACGTCTTCCGCTGTGAATGAGAAACCACACACTCACTAGATCTTATCTTAGGTGGATACAAAGGGTAGAATTTTCAAGATGTTAGTCTTTGGTGGATACCTATTGAAAGGTGTGTCATAGATAGCACAACCAAACGTTGACAGTGAACCTCCTAATGGTTCAATTGCATGATATCCACTATAACCCATATGAATGCACTCAAACTCTTTATGTTAGTGCAGGTACTTCTAAACTTAAGTGCAGGTACATCTGTCCAATTCCTTAAAGGAAAAGACTCGGACGTCTTGTTACCAACAAAAATAAGACTGACATTCTCATACGTCAGGAGTTCAAGGAATTCAAATCTGATGAACATGCTTCAAATGATGTCTGTTCACATCAGTTCAGGCCTTGTTCTTCATCTTGATGATGTTTGGACAAAATAGTTCAAGCCTCGTTCTTCATCAAATGACATTTGGTCAAAACGGTTCAAACCTCGTTCCTTAATGTCAAATGGCGTCTGTTGGCATCTCTTCAAGCCCCGTTCCTTAAAGTAAAGAAAGGTGTACGCCTTCAGAGAAAAGGAAAGTGTACGTAGTCAGTGCAATTTATCCTTGACAACGATAAGAGGAATCTTTTCGGTCATGAGCTAATTATACAAACATTCCAAGTTATGAGTCATGGTAATGGCTTGTAATCAATATGTTAGATTGCAACCCCTTTTCTGTTAAATGGAAAATGTACGTGTTAGTGCATTTATCCTTAATAACGAAAGAGAATCTTTTCGGTCTTGAGGTACTTTAGAAACACTCAATTTTGTTAGCTCAAGTAATGGCTTTCGTATTTCTTCTGTACGAAACCAGTTTTCAAAGATAAGGAGAGTGGTACGCTTCAGTGCGCTTTATCTTCAAAATGAGAGAAATCTTCTTGTTTTTTGACCATTCTCATTAACAAGCTTCATATTTTCCATGGCTTGTTTGTTAGTTAAGTGGACCTACGTACATTAGGCTCGGTATTATAATTTCATAAGATTAAAATGGCAATCGCATATGCAATTTTTAAAGGGGAGCCTAACAGACTAATCTCCAACAAATAGTGACTTAAATGTGATTAAATCGGTTTATATCTTGGTCTTTTGAATGTTTGTATAAAATAGGTCCAATGTGAATGTGTAGGGTTGTTAAATCTGGTAAGTGTTAAATCTGTCTATAGGTGTTAAATCTGTATGCTAGGAGATAGATAATCTAAAATGCCTTGGATCATGCTTTAATGTAGATAGCGGTGCATATTCTTGATGGGAATGTTAACCTAACTGCTGGCGGTTGGTGATCTGTTGGGCAGCGTCTTAGCAAATTTGTCCATGTCTTGCCCAACTAAAGGCCCAATAACCCTCTTAGGACCTATTCCAAGGAACCATTTGTCTTGTGACTCTCATAAGGCTTAGTTAACTTGTCATGAAGCTATCAGATTATCTCTAGTCCTCGACCAAGGTTGACCAATGTTGATTTAACCCATATGTCCTGTGACTTATTGTGGGAATATCTTCGTGTAAATAGTGATATCAAGGGATGTCAAACTCAGGCCGAAACTTCTCTATCTAAACATTGATTATATGTATGTTTGTATATCTTTGTTGATATTCTTTAACAGAATACGATCGGCGGAAGAGAAATATTCTCTGCCACCTGTTGAACCTACAAGATTAGAGGAACAGATCCTTCCATTGCTCAGAACAGTTACAGATTGGAAAGGGAAACCTTCTATAGATCTACAAAGTTGCAGAAGTAATCCTATATTCCACATTTTCAGTTTTATTTCCAAGAACACAAACTTCGTCTCTAGGGCATTTATAGTGCATCAGCAAATTCCCTTTTCTACATTCAGTTATTCTTGGAATTACTCTGAACTCATGTCTGCAACGACTGGGTTTATGAGCTTTCAAACTTAATGAAAAATGGTTTACTCTGAGTGGTGATCTTTTTTCCTGCATGACAACATGTCCCTTAAAACCAGATTAGCTTTGGGAATTGGGTAAATCTATCAGCTTAACTGAAGCTGAAGAAGAAGCTGTTGCAAGAGAAGTTCATGCTACTCATGCAAGAATTGTGTCTGAATCTGAACCCGAGCCTACACAAAGAAGACAGTCTGGTATTGCTTTCAGAGATTCTTTTATTGTGTCAAAGAAGAGGTCGTTTGATTCGTTTTTCTAAGAAGCTCAAGGGTATTCAAACTCTTACTCCTGCTAAACAAGAGGCTGCTATGGACATAATGAAAGCTCTCAAGGAAAGCAAGAAAATGAGCTAGAGACGCCTTTATACTGGAGGCTCGAATGAAGGAACTGGTAACATACCTAGGGTCTTCTGATGAGTCCAAGTCGTCTTCAGAGGCTCAAGTAAGGAAACTTGGATCCAGCCAGGGGTTCTGTTGAGGATAAGCACATGAGGCCCATGAATGAAGACCCAGACTGGATTCAGACTCTGGAAATTACATGTGTCTCTTGCTGGGGACCAAAACCCTGAGCAATGGAGGTTGAATTCTCGCTACAGCCTACCCTAAAGGTTTCAATGAAACCTGAAGTCATAACAACCAAAGAACGTGGTCATCGTGATAATCAGAAAGTCATTATGATCTATGTCTATCATGAAAAATCTCGAAGACTACTGATAACTTAGGGGATCAATTTCTTTATGACCAAACAACGAAGGGTGATCAGGAGAAAATATAAATAGTTGATGAGTCTGATTTCACCAATACCTGATCCAAGTCATCAAACCGTCACGTCAACTCCTCCAGTGATCGCTCCCTTCACTGAGTTTAATCTCATAAAACCTTCTTCACTGGTCACACCTCCTCCAATCAATACAGAAGCTACAACAATCACCCCATCTCTCCCAGAGATCACTCCATTCATCGCACTTCAGCTAAGAGTGGCAAGATTGGAGCAAGAGATGTCTGAAGTGAAGAAGACTGATCACTCTGCTGATGTTTTGGCTTCAATAGAATCCCAAGTTCCTACGGCTGTTGTTAAATATCTAGGAACAAAACTTGATGATGCTCTCCTTAAGGTTCTTGAACGACACACTGCAGATTTAATCGAGAAATACTCTGTGCTGCCTGGCCCAGAGTCTATCCAGATCAAGATCTGAAAGAGTCATGAGGTTGATTATCATATCCAAAAGGGAACAAGGGGAGGTAAAACAAGATTAACTTTACTCCATCAGGTCAACTGAATAAAGTTGATCTTGAAGGAATTTGATTTAAAGAGTGATCTCTTTAAACACTGAATTAGAAATCAAGTCTCAAACAGAAATAATGCCATACTACCATCTTATACTCAATGCACTTATGGGAAGCTTTGTAGCTGATGAAGATGCGTGGATAAGGAAAGTTGCAGACAAGGATAAAAGATCACAAGAGAAAGCTATGATTAGTGATGATGATTGAAGAGACGATGATGATGATGAAGGCCCTTAGCTGATCAAACCAGGGTTAAGTAGCAAAGAGGAGAAGACAACGATTCAGGTGTTTGGTTCAGCTCAACCTCCTACAAAAGATGATGAGCAAATGTTCGAAGGAAACCCACGGACGTCTAATGCTCTGCTTCAAACAACTCGCTCTTCCCTACTACTGGAGGGAGAAGGATCACTGACTAAGAAGATGTGATGTTGTCTCATTCGATGCAACAAGATCTGTCCCGAATCCAGAACAGTCTGAACATCTTCAGATAAAACATTCCAATTGCGGATGAAGGTACTGTCTGATCGGCGGACACTGATAACGCCACCCACATTCCCAAGGTGTTTTTGGACCACTAAGTGGTTTAAGCTTTCGGGAAGGGAGAGGACCTGCTACACTGACCAGAAGGCCATTCCCCGAATGATTTCCCGGAACCAGAGAATAACTGGGCAAATACATATGCCACAACGTATAAAGTTTTGAGGGAGAACATAGCTTCAAGTAATACGTATGATATTGGGTCATTCATCAAATGGTTCTGCAGCCGAACAGGAAAGAAGAAGCTCTGCAAAGCTGATTTAGAAGGTTCAGCTTTCAACCTTGTTAAAGCCTTTCATAAGAACGGCGTCTTTCTTCAATATCATATGGATGAATGCCATAAGCTGCTGACGAATAAGTTTCTTGAGTGGGAAGCAGAACTGGGGATGATAATGAGGAAACTAAGCCTGATCCTGAAGAAATATATAAGTAAAAGATGAAACCCAGAATAAACAAACTACTATGGAAACCGAGTTGAATCCTATGGTCCGTTCCTATCCAACAAGTTTCTTCATCTGTTCCTTTACTGATACTTCAGTCATCGCTTCTCTGTCTCCTAAAACCCGTATCTCCTCCCTGTCAGATCATTATTATAACTTTCACCACCAACATCCGCACTATTGCAGGAGCAGTTCAGTTTTTGAAATGGTCAAGTCCACGGCTCCTGTGCAATTAGTTCAGGACTCGTGCCAAATCTCAGTTTCACCAACACCATATGTTTTCACCATCAAGGAAAGACTATGAGCTTGTTATAATCCATTTTTTTAATGAGTACTATAATCTTCCACACGATACTGTATCCCCAGTTCCAGTAGCTATTATGCTACAAGAGTGTTGATCCAGTTGGTTCACCTCAAACTACCATTGAATTCAACGATAAACAATCTAATAGTACTTCACCAACAAATCAGGAAATTCAATCTCAAGTCACTGATCATGGTGTTGACATGAATATAATTCATGGACATCAAAAGTGCATAATTTAATAAAGCACCCTCCTTCATATAATTTCTTCAAACTCTTAGTTTTGACAGAAAAAATATTTGACAAGGGTCATTCCATTAAATTTGCATCATCTTATTCAACTTAGATTAATACTATCACTTAAGTTGACAAGATATCACTCATTAGGAGAATGTTATGGCGATCCTTCTGTTCCAATTTTCAACATAAAGTTACTACAAAGAACATGCCATTTGGAGCTACTTTGACGCAAATGAAAATCCAACTCCATTCGGTGTGAAACGGTATGGTTGAGATCTACTATCTCAAAGATAGTTTATGGTTTCTGAACAATTTTGTTCAGGACCCGTGCCTCAATTCATGGCTCCTGATCATAGCAGTTCAGGACCCGTGCTTCATGAAATAACGTCTGATCAAATCCGTTCAGACCTCACGCCCAATCGACAAGAGATGTCTGTCGAAAATGTCTCTTCAGGCCTCGTTCCTCAAGGACTAAAGGCGTCAGATTATGACAACTCTGACCCCGTGCCCCCAAGACAAAATGTTGTTCCTACGTGCAGAGGAAGACAGATTGTCACACAAGGTTGGAATTTCTCTTTCAGTCCTTGACTTGAAGATTATTTACAATCCAACACACGGACAAGCTGAGAAAACAAACAATAATCAAGACGCGAATGCATCCATTTCAAGAAAGATGAATTTAATCAATCCTTTTTGTACACGGGTACAGAAAATTGGTGAGTATTCCTCACGCAACATTGTTATACTGGATGTGCATTAATTAAAAAACCACAAAGTTTATGATTACCGATTGGACCAGAGATCATCCATTTTGAACAAGTTCGTGGAAATCCAACTCCATACAGTTCAAACAAAACGACAGCTTCCGCAGCTACTGAAATGTGTATGTTCGTCGCTCCACGGTGAGTATTGATCATTTGTGTTGTAGTATTTAGTGTATTGATGAAACCGATTCTTGAATTTATTGTATTGCCTAATTGAACTAATCACGAAACTATAACAACTTTTTTATGTTTGTTCTTGAACCGAAGAACATTAGGAGGCAATGGCTGATTCTGCATGGGATCGAAGCATTGCAGGATGAACTTCATCAGTTCGACTGACTAAAGGTCTAGGTACTCGTCGACAAACCATTTGGCAGATGGGTTATTAAGCTAAGAGTGGTTAGGGATGACCAAAAAGGGGATGAAGATCAGACTGTAATTATTCGCAACAAGCTTACGACTTGTTGCTTAAAGGTTATGCTCAGGAAGAGGTATTGATTTTGAAGAATCATTTGCTCAGTTGCCTTTCGCTTGGGAAGCAGTTGGATTTTTGTTGCTACGCAGCACACAAGTCTTTTCTAAATCTATCAGTATGGACGTGAAAATGGCATTTCTTAATGGTCCACTGAAGGAAGAGGTTTACGTAGCTCAACCGGAAGGGTTCATTGATCCAGATCATCCAGAAAAAGTCTACCTTCTAAGGAAAGCTTTGTATGTATTAAAGCAAGCTCCAAGAGTCTGGTATGATGAACTATCAAACTTCCTGATGTCCAAAGGCTTTACTAAAGGTACAATTGACCCAACTTTATTCAAGATAAAATACGGGGAGGATATTCTACTTGTGCAGATTTACGTTGATGACATAATTTTTGGGTCTACAAACCCTAAATATTCAAAAAGATTTGAAAAGTTAATGCACATTAGATTTGAAATGTCCTTAATAGGGGAGATGAAATTCTTTTTAGGAAATTCTTTTTAGGACTTCAGATCCACCAGTCCCCAAAAGGTATTTTTATCAATCAGGCCAAGTACGCTTTAGAAATTCTAAAAAAGCATAATATGGACAATTGTCACTCCATTGGTACACCATTGGCTACAAAACCCAAACTAGATGTAGATTTGAGTGGATAACCCATAGACTAATCTGATTATCATAGTAAAATCGGGTCACTCATGTACTTGACATCTAGTAGACCAGACTTAGTGCAAGCAGTATGCTATTGTGCACGTTATCAAGCACGACCAACACAAAAGCACCTCAAGGAGATTAAAAGAATCTTTAAATACCTAAAGGGTACTATTAACATATGACTCTGGTATCCAAAGGATTCTGGCTTTGAACTAACAGCAT
Source organism: Tanacetum coccineum (assembly GCA_026074375.1). Taxonomy (NCBI): domain Eukaryota; kingdom Viridiplantae; phylum Streptophyta; class Magnoliopsida; order Asterales; family Asteraceae; genus Tanacetum; species Tanacetum coccineum. Next base: position 108,317 of record BQNB010000893.1, on the reverse strand, counting down.
TTTCAGACGCTGATCATGTTGGATGCCTTGATACTCGGAAAAGCACTCCTGGAGGGATACAGTTCCTTGGTGATAAGCTAGTAAGTTGGATGTCAAAGAAACAAAACTGCACTGCAATGTCTTCAGCAGAGGCAGAGTACGTGGCGTTATCTGCAAGTGGTGCTCAAGAAATGTAGATGAGGACACAACTTAAAGATTATGGCTTCAACTACAACAAAATACTGTTGTATTGCGACTCTCAGTCAGCCATAGCAATATCATGCACAAAGCCGAACAGCACTCTCCATACAAAGCACAACCAATACTCAGTATCACTTCATAACGGCACGCGTGAAAATAATATATAATAAAATTCTATTTTGTCAGAACTGAATACCACTTAGCTATTAATTTACAAAGCCCTTCCAGAGGATCTGGTTTTTGCATCTTGTCAGATGGATTGGTATGAGATGTTGACTCCAGTAGAACTGGAGGTCTGACAACTAACTGCTGATTTTTATCATCAAACATCATCTTGTAAATATTAAAAAAAAATTGGCTTATTGTACATTTTCTGATACATAACCCGGCCTCATCGTAAAAAAAAAATACACTCTCATTGCTTTTATTTCCTTACAACGAAAAAAGAAGTCTTTCAGGAATTGAGCTACTCTAACAAAACATTCAAAGTTTGAGCTCATGACAATGCTTGCAGTTATTTCTGACTGTCAACCCGCTTTCGAAATGAGGAACGCATGTCCGTCAAAAAGACAAGCTGTTCCAGACAACGGGTAATATAATTTTTCCGGGGCATGGATTATTTTTCATATCCATGCATCTTAATAATAAGTGTACTTTTCAGTGCATTTATTTGTCAAAATAATGAAGAAATCTTATTTCCAATGGGAAAAAGTATGTCTTCACAATGATCAATATTTTCAGTAATCACGAAAAGATTTTTCAAGATAATTCAAGCCTCTCAACATACTACAAGCTCCTTTAAATAGAAAACGGGTCATTATTTGAGGGGGAGAGAGTGTCAATAATCTTTTAAACTGTCTTTCAAAAATAAGTCCAAGGATCAAACAGTTGAAGTTTTTGATAATGACAGATAACAATTTAAAGGGAGTAAATCATATTAAATACATGTGCCTTAGATGTCATTTGCTTCAAACATTAGGACTTATCTGCATTAAGACTTAGTGAATTCAGGCTTTAAACTACATACGACTAATATTGCCAACGCGTCATAGTTTTGTAAAAAGACTTAGGAATTTTTATTGGAAATTCTTTCGTAGTTTAAAAAGCCTTGAAACTGATTCTCACCGATAGATTTAAGTTAATACATACTGCGAACACGATCTCAGCATGTGTGCATAGAAGATTTTTCTGATTTCGAGGTATCAAAAACATCAAGGGTAAGGAGTAAATAACACTGAAAGTCAACAACTACACGTGAATAGAATCCCATAGCCTAGTTAATTGTAGGACCATTCCGGGAAGATAAATGTCTTATCCGCAGAGAAAATCATGTTTTATCGTGTTTACTTACCGGTGCGCTATCCAACCACATAGGAAAAGATATCTTGTCATTTATGGTATGCATCAGTGAGATACTCAGGGAAATGTGTTGTGAAAGATTGGATAAGAACGTGAGAAATGGTTACTGATTCAAATTTAATGCTTCCTTTTAACAGTCAATCACCAGCATGTTTATAAAGGAGCTATGAAATATTTATCAAGAGGGACATATTGGTATGATAAGTATGTATTTCCCTAGATAGTCAGTATTCGATAGAAATAAAGAAAAGAAAGAAAAGTGTACATTTAGGAACTTAGTTGTCTTAGGTGTTAACAAGTTCGTCTACTAAGAGGGAATATATAAGATATCCGGGACTTAATGACTTTGTTGTTATCAATTCATGCATCACTACATGTTAAGAGAAATTAACATCCGGGACTTAATTGAACTTTGGTGGTTACAGTTTCAAATTAATTGTGTACTTCATCGATTTGGGCGTCAGACTTCAAGTATTCTTAATGCAAATTGCAAGAAGGCTATGAACCTACTCAAGAAAGGATTGCTGATTCAAGGGGAAGCTAAGACAACTTCCAAAAGGTGAGTATCGAGACGGACTACTGGTATGTGTTTAATTACACATACTTTTCACCATTAAAATCGGACTTAAACGACCAAAAACGCACATAAAAATGCCATATATATGCATGTTTTTGTGTTTGTACTGTGCAGGTACCGGATATTCACTAAAGGACAAAAACAAAGCTAAACCGGACAAAACCGAGCACGGATTTGGAAAGAGCGCGAAAAACTGAGGCCAAGGGTTCAAAAGGATTGAAAACGGAGCTAAAACGAAAATTCTCGGATCGACTCGACAACGTTTGTGCATTTAATGAAGTCAAGACGAAGTCAAAGTCAACCCCGGGATATGGTGTTGGAAAGAGAATCTAAAACCGAACCCGAAAACCTAATTGTTAAAAGTGGGCCCACCCGTACCCACCTAGTGGGCCCGGATCAGCCCACTTTATATTAATAAAACCTTAAAAGCCCAAATTCCTTTTTATACACCCGGCCCATAACTAAGCCCATAACCCTTTTTAACTTAACAGCCCAAAACAATGGCTGTTAAGTCTATTAACCACCACTTTGGACTAAACTTGCAACCCCTTATATAACACTCGGGGGCTGAAAGTGCCAAACCCCCAAACTCTTTTAACCCCACAAGGACGAAGATTGCAACAAGATACTTATAAATAAGGGACTAAACCTGCCAACAACTCAAACCTTTACCTGTTAAACTTGTATACACTGTTTGTCTTCTCCATTTCCCGCCAAACCCATAAACCCCACATCCTGTCTCTGTCAACCTCGTTGACCTCCCCACATCACTCCAAAACCATCACCACCTCTTACCCCACCCCCACATGGGCTTATGTACACCTTGGCAATCCTCTATGATTCTATTCGTTGAAGGTTAATGACAAGGATTCAATGGTTGAGATCAATTGGATTGGGCACCAAGAAATTTGAAGGGTCTAGATGATACTTTGGTTTGCACTCACAGCAAAAGCACAACTAACACAACAAGCACAAATGGAGCAGCTTATATATATAGAAAAGAAGACAGGAAGGAGGGAGTAGTTTTTTTTAGTTTTAGTTTTTTTATTGTTTAATGTTTAAAATGTCTTTTCAATATTGTAATTTTACTTTAAAAACTTTGTAATCATCTGTTGTTTAATGAAATTTTAAAAGTTTATGCTAAAAATCTTTTGGCCACTGTTCTATTGTTCTTGTGTAATTTGATGTTTGAATCTTGATAAAACTTGTCTTCTTATGTTTAGGAGTCTTAGCTTAACCTGTTTACACTACTTTAAAGCTCAAATCTTATTTTTATAAGTTAAAAAATGATTGGAACCTGTCTTAAGGACTGTTTGGGACAAGGGTGAAAACGGGTCAAAATAGGTTTAAAAACCTTTTGGGTCTTTCATCCATCTTTAACTAGCTTATTTAAGTTGTTTTCAATAAGTTTTGAAAGTCTTTAAGGCATAGAAACAAATTTTAAGGTCTCTTGAATTGACATTAGAATATGTGGTGCCAAATTTTGAGTAAGCTGTTAGAATTGGATTCTTATTGTTAAGGATATTTTAAGGTTTGATTTGTGTTCTTGTTAATCTCAAATACACTAGGAAATATGGCCATGTGACTTGTGAAGTTTACATATCAAATCTGTCAAACTATGTCAAGTATTTTCAAGTGCAAAAATCTGCCATTTTTACTTCTATTCAACAGATGGTAAACATAGTTTTTAGTTCCTAATTTTTTTTGCATACAAGTTCTTTAAGAGCCATTGTCCATCTGTTTTAATTCAATGTTTCATTTTGAGCTTATTTGCAAGCTTATTTCTAAGCTCATTTTTGTCCCTTTAAACTGTCAAAAAAACCTCCCCTGGTGCAAAACAGCACCCTTTGGTGCCCTTTTCATTGCCTATTTGTGATCCTCACTCTTAGTTCTTGGCTTTTCTAGAGAGCAAATAAGCCCCTCTATAAGCTTATGTAGGACACTCAGCTTAGGAGCCCCTTTAGAGTGCTTAAAATTAGCCCCTAAGTACCCATTTTGACTATTTTGTGTAGGCTTAGGCTTAGAGCTTATTTTGAGTTTCCCCGGCTTATTGGCTTAATCTTTATAGCTTATTCTAGTTTTAGCTTGCCTATTTAGTTTAGATACTTTCCTTAGCTTAGTTTTCCCTGCAATGCTTATTTTGTCCCTTAAAGAGCTTATTAACTTAGCCTTTAGGACTTAGTGCAAAAGTCATCACTGCCCTTTTTCATAGCTCTTTTTATAGCTTATTTTTGTTTCAATCTTTGTTTCCTTTGCATTTTGAGGAAACCTATAAGCTAGGTTAGAAGCCCATATAGGCTTTTAAGTCTAAGAAGCCCTCTAAGTAACTTATTTTTAAGCCAAAAGAGAGCTCCTTGGCTGTTGTGTATGCAGTTATAGCCCCACCTTGCTTATTTGCTTATTTTGCTTATCTGCTTGCTCACTTGGCTTATTTTTGATTATATTTGCTTATTAGGTGCTAGTGTTGGTTTGTTTTTGCTTATTTGCATTTTGCTTTAGCTTATTTGTGTAAAAAGTGCCTAACAGTTTGCATCTTAAGCACTTAGTGTAAAAAGGGTGCAAACTGTCACTTTTCTTTAGCCCTTTTCAGCTTATTTAGTTGCTAGATTTTAGTTCATAAGTGCTTATTTAGGATTAGGTTAGAACCCCTTTTCAGCTTATTTGATCAAATGCTAGCTTATTAGTCCAAAAAGTCAAAAAGATAAAGCAATCTTGCCTTAAGCTTAATATAAGCTGCTGTCCAACAAAAAGCGTGCTTATTTTGAAGCCCTTTACAACTTTGCTTTTGAAAGTTTGTCAAAAAAAAAGAAAGGAGATAAGGGAAAACCCGGGTGAGCAAGACTCGAACCCGGGTCTCTACCCTCAATACACCCTTCTTTATAAACCCCTTACCGCTGTTGCCCTGGGTCTTTTCTGTAAGTCCGTGGGACTTAATATATAAGGGAGTTTAAAGCCCTTTAAGCTATAAGCTCGTTAATTTTTAGGTAATTTTTGGGTTTCTTATTTTTCTTAGGTTAGTATTAGTGTAAAGTATTTTAGGTAATTTTTTCAGAATTTTTAAAAATAGTTTATACATTTTTACTATTTAATTTCGTTAAAAGGTTTTAAAAATATTAAAAAATACAAAAATTATAAAAAAAATATTTTTTCTTTTTAGAATATTTTCTTTAGTCATATTACGTAGGAAAAATTACAAAAATATATCGGTAGGGTCCATTTTTGCAAAACTTTCTGATTTTAAAGAACCGGTTTCGGGTACGTTTTTTTTCTTATTTTTCCCCCCTTTTGTTTTTTGTCTTGACTCGTTTTTGGGTCAAACGACCCTCCGTTTTCATCTAGTTTTTTTTTAAACTTCGTTATTTGTCATTTAGAATCTATATTTAAGGCTTTTAAATTTGTTTTAGGGTTTAATTTTCCAAAATTTTAGGTTTTTAAACCCTCGTTTTTGTTTTTGACCCTCGTTTTTCGTGCCCGTTTTAGGATTTAAGTTATTTAGCTTTCATTTTTAGGTTTTTCTCAATCGTTTTTGCTTGTTATTGATTAATTTAGCTTTCTACACTCCCAAATCATTACTCTCATTCAAACTCCAATCTTCCGACTGTATCGATTCTCCAGCACAGCCTCGTTGGGGATAAACGACCCGGGAACATTCTATACTACTTCTCGGTTTCATTGATTGTTTTTAGATTATACTTACTATATATATATTTTATTATATATTATATATATAAAAGGTGTTGGTTTAAACATCAAACAACCAATTTTTGGCGCCGCTGCCGGGGAGGCTGTGATTCGATTTTCGTGTTTGTTTGACGATTAGTGTTTGAAGACCCTTCCCTCGTGAAGTTAGTTTTTCTGTTTGTGAATATTTTCTTTTATTTATAAAAATATAAAACACAAAAATATTTTTCATTTTCTTTTATTAGTATTAGTATAATATAAAACCAAAAAAAAAAAATCAAATCAAAAATATAAAAACATTATCCTTAATTATCAATAAAAATCATCATCAATATAATGCTTTCAACTGAAGCATTATCATAATAAGTTCCCGAACAAAAGATTTAAAACTTGCCTTTGTGTCACTTGTGAAATACGGCTCACCTTTAATTGATAAACAAACTATAAGAGGGGTATAAGGAGGGTTGTTCCTAGGAACTACGACCCGAAAGGAGAAGGTTTTTAATAGCTTCGCGCTTTCCCGCTCCTCCGCTCCTTTGTGCGTTTGTCTTTTAAAGAGCTACCGTGAAACAAGTTGATTATTGGTTTAAGTTGTCTTATCTCATTTTGTCCGTTAATAAAATATGTTGCTTAAAAAATTCGAAAAGCCAAAAATAATCTTCTTTTTCTTCTTCTCCATTTAATTCTTTTCTTAACCCTCCTTTGTTTAATTCTTATGGCGTCACTCGATCGTCGTTCGAATCACCTTTACGCGATTAAAGAGTGTTCGTCTTGTGGAAATTTGCACACCAAAGACTGTGGTTGTCCAAAAGGGAGTCTTGAAGACAAGATTCTTGTTCCCATACCTGACTTGTCTCAACGACCCCTTAAAATTGAAAAAATTTGTCTCGATTGTGGAGACCCGGTTCATGGTCTATATTGTCGACAATGTGCTCTAATACGAAAGACATTGGAGGAAGTTTTTCAAGACTTCCAAGACACTTCCAAGTCATCCAATGACGATACTAACTTTGTTAATCAAGAGCCATTCGTTGTCAAACAAGGCCCCGGTGTAAATTCTTCACAAAGTCCTCCACAAATTAACCACAATTGTTGTTACGAGTGTGGTGATTCGTTAGACGACATCTTCTGTCAACGATGTACTTGTAAGTCTTGCGGGAAAGGTGCTCATTATGGTTATAATTGTCCACCGCAAATTCCGATTATCTCTAAACCGGAACCATGCAACAATCAAACCGTTAATGAGTTCCCACAGACTTTGCCAAGTGTTCAACCGACATCTTGTACCGGAGATGAGAATTCATTCACTTATGATTCTAAACCTAACTTTGTTGATGATTCTCCTAACGTTTTCAACCCACCTCCACAACCTCCTATCTATTCTTGTGAATTTTGCGGGAACGATGCTCGTTATGGTCACTATTGTACACCTCAAGTTCCGTTTATCTATCCGGAACCGGGTTACAATCAAGACTTTAATTTCCCGCAAAATTTTCATGGTTTTCCACAACAATATCCTTGTTGTGAAAATTGCGGGGGACCTCATGAAACTTACCAATGTCAACCAATGAATGAAGACTATTATCATGAGCAAAATTCTTGCTATGATTATAATTCTTTTGGTTTTGACCAATTTCAACCCCCGCAATATACCGTCAATCATCCTATCTTCAATGCCCAAAATGAGCTTCTCAATTCCAGAAATGAGTTTCTCAATACCCAAAATGAGCTTCTTCATTCTAGTAATAAGCTTATGGAACAAATGACAACCATATGTGATTTGGTTGGTCAAGCTATACAAAAGAAGGAAGAAGAAAAGCGAATTGCGGAAGAGCAAGCGGCTGAAGATCGTTATTGGAAGATTCCCATTTGCTATGATGATGACGATGACTATACCATTGCAATCACACCCATCTTACCAACCAAGGAGCCCGTTAACTCTCTAAGTATGGGGGATGAGCATCTTGACACTATTCCGGCAACGGAATCGGACGAAGTAATAAAGTCTAGTGTTGAGAACATTGTCCCAATCCCAAGAGAGTCCGAGGTTACTTCCGATAATGAAAGTGAGTGTGATGTGTCCGTTGATGATGAGTCTTCTCCGACTTTTACGACTTTCTCGAATTCTCTCTTTGATTCTGACGACGATTTTTCCTCTAGTGACGACGAGTCATTTTCTCATGAGGACGTTCCGAAGGAAATCTATTCGAACCCTCTTTTTGATGAAGAAATCATTTCTGGTAAGATTGATGCTTCGATCATTTCTTCTCCTAAGATTGATTCTCTTCTCGAGCAGTTCTCCGGTGAACTCGCTCATATCTAATATACGTTTAGGCATACCGGAAACCACAAACTTTTCTACGTCTCAACAAATACCCACTTTATACCCAATACATAAAGTTACAAAAATATATCATTGTATATCATTATACATGCGAAATTATTAGCCATTTATACAAGTTATATAGAGAAAAAACTCTTCCACTTTGGACAAGTAATCACTTCTCATAACACACCATACCTTGTCTCCTTGACCCAAAGACCCATCCTTGTGACCAAGACCCATCCCTAAGACCCTCCTCATGTTCCTTGGACTTCTATTGCATCCTTTGACCAACTAGCTCCTATATAATACAAGTATACAGAGTTGTAAAACATTACAACATAAAACATTAGGTAAAAGATCAAATCCTCTCTTTCCCTTTATGGCTCACGGCTTCAACCCCCCCCCCCCCCCTTTAAAACAACCTACAAAAATTTTTCACACCTACACACATCTATACACATCCATCACCTAAGATATTCTAAGGTATATTTTCCAAGGCACAATTGGATTACCTTTTTCAAGTGTGTAATCAGAAAAGTGAGTAACTAGGGTTTTTAAATGGAAGTAGGGTTTTATATCTTAAACAAGGGTTTTTAGATAACTTTGGTTCATCATCTTACATCATAAAAGGTTATCTAAAAACCTTCATGGTCTTTAATTTCATCATTTTTTATTTTTTTACATGTTTTTATAAAACACCACAACCCACTCCTCACCGCCCGTTAAACCTCTAATATGGTAAACGAATTTCACTTTTTTTTTTATGTTTATGAATTTACCCCCCCCCCCCCACACTTTTCTTATGTCTAATTGTTATATATATCATGCAAAAATGGAATTAATAAATACGTTGACATGTTGTTTAAGTATAAACATGGGATTTTGTATAATTTTGGTTTATAAAGTTAAATAAAACCTAAACTCTTTAAAATGAACACACTTGGATAATAAAAGGGTGATTGATTTCGTCTTCATACAGTAGGTTTGACATTACATAAAAATAATAGCCTCATGACGATTCTCAAAAATGTTAATAACTCGAAAAAAAAAATAAACCGATTTATAACAAAAAAGATAGTTAGTTACGAGTTTACGACCGAGAAATACTTTTATAAATTTGACTATTCATTACTGAAAGTGATTTTTGTAAAACATCAAAATATGATTATAAACTTTTAATTACGAGATCGGTACTCGAAAGAATCGTTAAAAAAAACGGAGCTATAACTGAACTAATATACGGACGTTTACGATAACAAAAACTATAAAAGTAAGTATATATTGTTAGGTACAGTTAAAATAGCACTATTCTTCAAGAAAAACTAAAATTTTAAAAATGTTTATTTTGATAACACGATTAATACGAAAATGTGGGCTCATAAGAACTTAAGAACAGGCCTTAAAACGAGAAAGTTACGCATTATTTTCTAACTTGTGCACTATTTCCTGAGGTGAATAGTGTTGGTTCGTTTTTAAAATAAATTTTTGCGAAACATTTTAGAATCATTTATATAATATTTATACATGTCTTAAACTTTATAAATATTATTTTACAAAGACAATTGAATTATATATTCGATTATACGAGTTCAAATACACGAGAATTTTAAGCAAATGCAATTTAAATATTATTTCGCAAACACGAGTAGACGGTGATGTAGCTATATAGAATCATACGTTGTATTAGTTATCAAAGTACTATATTACTAGGGAGTTTCATAATGAGGCCTCTTCGGGGTGGCGTATCGACGAGTTGTTGGATTTACGATTTAAAGTGTCCTAGCTCCTCATACGTTCACTACACGACCTCTTAATTATGATAGCCCGAACGATAGTATGATGAGCTATACGACCTATAAATAATCAAAGTGTTTAGTACTTATACGACCTATATTGGATTAGGTTGCCTTCGGATTCCTTCGTAAAGCACTTTTTCCATTTCCTCGCCACCTCCCGTCCCCTGTTGTTACCATTCACTCAAGGCGAGTTCGTAGCCCCTTCTTCTACTACTTGCTTTATTAAATATGGGGGAGATTACATGCTTGATTTCTTTGGACACAAGTGTTTTCAAAACTGTATGCTATTTCCTGATTACATTATTGCCTAAGTACCCTTCTGCCGCTTATAGACCCCTTTTATCATCGAAACGTTAATTACTGCTGGGTATACGCTAAGTTTTAGTTTTCTATTTTAGTTGTTATGGATAGATCTATCGGGACTGACCATCCCCGTCTAGGCTGTGGTTTCTAGTTGACCATTGACGCATTTAACATTCGAAGAAAATTCGTAGGATGTTTGGCAACATCTGTATTGAGAAAATTCGTAGGATGTTTTTGTAACATCTGTATCCGTCATGTTGGGGCACAAAACCCTGAGTACTGGTTTGATTTAAGTTTATTACGTAGTTGTAAAAATCGTTTTGAAAGTTCATTGTAAATTTCCTTATCAACCATATCTTTCGTTTTGAGAAGCTCAGTTTTAAGCAAAGCATCCTGGTCAATCTCTCCTCCCCTATGACACATATTTGTTGAAGTAGGAGTGGTATTGCTATCAATAGTTTCCAACAGATGTGTGTCATAACTGGGTTCAGATTGCTCAGTATGCTGTTGTTCATTAGCAAGGATATTATGTAGAGCAGTCAATTGTACCTCAGCAAATGGCTCTTCATCATTTACTGGTCCGATATCTGCACCAACAGCTTATGTGGTATAATTCCCTGAACTACTACTTGTATCCTGCTTATCAGGCTTTGTCCCAATGCTTTCTGTGACAACCAACCCAGCATCAACTGCTTTACGCATATCGACCTTTTCCTCTTGCCTTTGAATCTGAGTTTCAATCTCTGATTTGCTGAATGCATTATTGTTTTCAGGCTCTATCAAACTGCTTTTTGATACAATCAAGCTATCATCCATTGCTTGAACTGGATTGATCTGAATATCTTGAGACTGCATCTTGACACTTGACTTAATTTGATGCTCATGAAGTATTTCATCATGCAACTGACTTCCATTCTCCTTTAGTGCATTAACTTCATTTTCTTTCATGCGTAATACACCATATGTATTTACAACTTTATGAATGACCGCTTCAAGTGTATCCAGGTTCTCGAGTAACTCACGTCTGTACGCACTAGGTTCACAGCGCGTGAAGTCTTCGAAGTCTTGTTGCCAACCTTGATTCAGAAGATCCGTTGCATTTACCCCTTTTGAGGCAAGAAATTCCTTGAACTGTGTTCTGAGTGCTTGAAGACAAGTCTTTGCATTAACCCCATGAAGATTCTCTCTTTCAAGTTGTAGCCTTAACTGATCCAGATTATGAAACATCTTCAATCTGAAAGTCTGATGCTCTTCACCAAAGAATGAGCGAAATGCTGGTTTAAATGCATCAATAGCATAAGGCGCATTAAGGAGATAGAGATCATGAAGATGTGTCTCGAGTTGTTCAACCCATGTCATGCAGTTGGAGTGCCTTTGTTTTGCGAGCCGTTGCGTCAGTTGAAGCTCTCTCTCTTTTGAATTAGAATTAGAAGATTCCATTGAAATTCGATGTGTGAAATAAAATTAAGGATCTTAAGTAGATAATGTGATTGATGTTGTGGTTTTAAATGCAATTAACGTTCACGGGATTTTACAAGTCTATGATTAAAACCGATAAAAGATTAACGGGATTTTACAAAATCAATAGAAAACCGTGAATGATTTGATTCGGAATCAGCGGCCAATGATTTAATTGTCGAAAAACAGATAATTTTCTGGCTAGGGTTAAAGCTGTTTGTTTAAATAGGCTCACCAAACTGAAACGGGCCTTGAAATACAGATGGGCCGTGAGAAAATTTAAATTTTGTGTAAAAATTAGCTAAAAAAGCTATTGAAAAATTAATTTTTTCTTAATTTTTCCCGCCAAAAATAATTTGAATTTTTTAACAAAATTTTTACCCTATTACCAAAATTTAAATTTGGTGTAAAAATGAGCTAAAAAGGCTATAGGAAAAATTAATTTTTTCTTAACTTTTCCCGCCAAAAGTACTTTTTTTTAATCAAACCGCTGCTAGTGTAAGCAAACCGCCGTGTAATAGAATAATCAAACCGCTGCTTCTTTTGACAACTCGCTGCCCTAATAAAATACTCAACTCGCCGTTTGGCAACTCGCCGTTTAGCAACTCGCCGTTTAGCAACTTCGCAGGGGGGGGGGGGGGGGGGGGGGGGGGGGGGGGGGGGGGGGGGGGGGTGGGGGGGTGGTGTGGGGGTTGGGGGTGGGGTGTGGGGGATTTGAGGAGGTTGTGGGGGTTTGTTTTTTTGAATTTTTGTTAAACTGGCGGGTGTAAAAGGGAAAAGTTAAAGTTTGCTATAACGCGATTTGCTAAACGCGATGTTGCTAAACGACGAGTTGCTAAACAACAGAGTTGCTAAATGGCGAGATGCTAAAACGCGAGTTGAGTTGCTAAATATGGCGAGTTGCCGAAAAACAAAACGTGCGAGTTGATTATTTTAATTAGGGCAGTAAGAATCGAGTTGTCAAAAGAAGCAGCGGTTTGATTATTCTATTACACGGCGGTTTGCTTACACTAGCAGCGGTTTGAATTAAAAAAAAAGTACTTTTGGCGGGAAAAGTTAATTAAAAAATTATTTTTCCTATAGCCGAGTTTTAGCACATTTTTACAAACCAAATTTAAATATTGGTAATAAGGTAAAAAAAATTGTTAAAAAAAATCAAATTAATTTTTGCGGAAAAATTAGAAAAAATAATTTTTCAATAGCCATTTTAGCTAATTATATTAACACAAAATTTAAACTTTTGGTAATAGCTTAAATTTTTGTGTTTTTCTGGTCAAAATTCAAATATTTTAGGGCCAAATAACAAACCGTCAACCTAAACAGGACTTAAACTGCATTAATCAAACAACAAACCTACCTTAACATCAAACGATTATTCAATCACCGGTTTATCTATTGATTTTGTAAAATCCGTTAAATCCCATTTTTCGGTTTTAAAATCATAACTGTAAACGTTTAGCAACTCGCCGTTTAGCAACTCGCCGTTTAGCAACTCGCCGTTTAGCAACTCGCCGTTTAGCAACTCGCCGTTTAGCAACTCGCCAGGGGTTCTTTTTGTATTTTTCTATTAAAATATTCAAACCGCCTTGGTACCTGTCAAACCGCCTTCAATAAGGCAACTCGCCGTTTGATTTTTAAGCAACTCACCGGCAAGAAAATAAGCAAATCGCCTTTGACCTGGTCAACTCGCCGGCTACCTTTTTCTAAATTTCTGGATCTTGTCCCTACCTTTTGTCAAACGCCGGTTAGAGAAATGAGAAAATACTCAAAACCTCCACGCAGAACATTAGTATATCAGAATTCAACCAACTCAATCCAAATAAGCTTTTTATCCACAAAAATAAGCTAGAAACATGTAATACTAAGATGGTATTTGAAGATTAAACATCCAATAACATGTATTTCTTTGTGGATCTTCAAAAACGAAGCAACTTCTGCCCACTAAGAAACTTAAAAATTCAAACCTATTATTCTTTGAAATCGAACTTCAGGCCTTTTTGATCGACTCTTGTATTAGCAACAATATAACTTCTTGAGCTTATATGGCAAGAAAAACCACAAGATTAACCAAGTAATAAGCCCAAATTAAGCTCTTTGAGCCGTGGGCTTTTCTAAGCCAAAATAAGCCATGAAATTTGGTTTATTAACCACACACGAACAATCACAAATTCACCCCATGCTCTGTTACCAATGTAGGTTCCCTGATTCACACAAACATGTATAGATTCAAAAGAGACCAGAGAGAGATAAGTTTAGAGAGAGAAAGGAAAATATTGAGAGAGAAAAGGAAAACACACTAAAGAGTGTGTGTAAAATGAATAGATGCTTACCTCTTCCAAAGTTGGAAGAGGTATTTATAGTTCTTACAATACACCGGGTATTAGTACCCGGTTCAATACCGAAAGTCATACGTTTACCTATTAAGCTACGAGCTATATTGAACAGTAAAATACATGGGGTGACCGAGTCTTTTTCTAATATCTAACATTTTATTTTTAGGATTTAATTAGATTTAAATAGTTTTTAATTAATAAAAAATTCAAAAATAATCTAAAAAATATTTTTATTTTTCTTAAAATTTTCTTTTATCCTAATTTAGGCTTAGAATTTTAGTTTACATTTTTTTAGGGGTTAAAATTAGTTTACTTGCTTAATTGTCGCGTTATATTTATTTCCCTTTAATCATTTTAAATGTTTAATTGCCTTTAATTGTTCAATTTTTAATAATTGCTTTTTATTTAGTAATCATAGCTTATCAAATCATCTATTTTCTTATTCAAATCATAATCCGGACTTAAACGAGGATTTAATTTCACTGGTCGTTGGGGAAACGACCCGGGTGATCATATTTGCCCGGTTAAATATACGTATTTTATATTATATTTTATATATTTTTGAGAGTGAATTTTATCAAGGGTAATTTGGTAATTTTCTTAATTACTCTTTTAAAGTATTATATTATATATATATTTTTACGTGTGTTAAAACTTCTATATCAAACTATAACACCCCCGAAATCAGGTCGCAGCGGAATGGTAACAATGGGGTGCTACGTCAAAGTACAAAAATCAAGATATAGAAAACGACCTTAAATGGACGTTAAAAATAAGATTCATTCAATGTCAAGTACAAAAATCATATTTTTCACGTTAGGGTCCCAATAGTTTATGATAAAAATTACATTTAAGATTTTATAAGACAAAAGTTTTCATTGAATTAAGAAATCAGAATCCTCCATAATATCCGTCACGGCTCCCATCCAAGCTTATGCCTAAATACCTGAGATTAAAACATGCCTAAAAACGTCAACAAAATTGTTGAGTGAATTCATAGGTTTATCAAGAAATAGCGTGGACCACAAGATTTAAGTAATATTAGCCTATTGAAACACATTCAATATCCTATAACATGTATTATTGTCCCTAAAGGCTCATGACACCAAACCTTAACGTAATAAACTGAAATCAAACCAGTACCTCGAGTTTTTGTAGCCCCAACACGATACAGATTTACAAAAACATCCTACGAATTTTCTCAATACAGATGTTGCCAAACATCCTACGAATTTTCTTCGAATGTTAAATGCGTCAATGGTCAACTAGAAACCACAGCCTAGACGGGGATGGTCAGTCCCGATAGATCTATCCATAACACTAGCGTATACCCAGCAGGTAATTAACGGTTCATGATAAAAGGGGTCTTAGCGGCAGAAAAAAATGGATAACTTAGGCCAATACAGTAATCAGGAAATAGCAAACTTTATGAAAACACTTGTGTCCTAAGAAATCAAGCATGTAAATCTCCCCATATTTTAATAAAGCGAAGTATAGAAGAAGGGCTACGAACTCGCCTTGGTGAATGGAAATCAACAAGTATTCAAATGGAAAACCGCGTCACGAAGGAATCCGAAGGCAACCTAATCCAATATAGGTCGTATAAGTACTAAACACTTTGATTATTTATAGGTCGTATAGCTCATTATACTATCGTTCGGGCTATCATAATTAAGAGGTCATGTAGTGAACGTATGAGGAGCTAGGACACTTTAAATCGTAAATCCAACAACTCGTCGATACGCCACCCCGAAGAGGCCTCATTATGAAACTCCCTAGTAATATAGTACTTTGATAACTAATACAACGTATGATTCTATATAGCTACATCACCGTCTACTCGTGTTTGCGAAATAATATTTAAATTGCATTTGCTAAATATTATTCGTGTATTTGAACTCGTATAATCGAATATATAATTCAATTGTCTTTGTAAAATAATATTTATAAAGTTTAAGACATGTATAAATATTATATAAATGATTCTAAAATGTTTCGCAAAAATTTATTTTAAAAACGAACCAACACTATTCACCTCAGGAAATAGTGCACAAGTTAGAAAATAATGCGTAACTTTCTCGTTTTAAGCCCGTTTCTTATGCCCACATTTTCGTATTAAGTCGAGTTATCAAAATATAACATTTTTAAAATTTTAGTTTTTCTGATGAATAGTGATTTTTACTGTTCATAACAGATATATACTTATTTTTATAGTTTTTGTTATCGTAAACATCGTATTTTATTCGTTATAGCTCCCTTTTTTAACCGATTATCATTCAGAGTACGATCTCGTAATTAAAAGTTATATCATATTTTGGATGTTTTAAAAATATCACTTTCTGTAATGAATAGAAATTTTATAAAAATAGTTTATAAAAGTATTTCTCGTCGTAAACTCGAACTAACCTTACTTTATCGTTATAAATCGTTTCGAGTTTCTTATCATTTTGGAATCGTCATGAGGCGTATTATTTATATGTAATGTCAAACCAACTGAGTAGAAGTCGAAATCAAATCACCCTTTTATTATCCAAGTGTGTTCATTTATAAAGAGTTTGTTTTATTAACTTTATAAACCCAAATTTATACAAAATCATGTTTATACTTAAACAACATGTCAACATATTTATTAATCCATTTTTCCATGATATATATAACAATATGACATAAGAAAAGTGTGTAAATTCATAAACATAAGTGATAATTCGTTTTACATATTAAAAATCCTAAGTGGTGATATAGTTATATAAAACATGTAAACATATAAAAATGATGAAAGTAAAAGACAAAAGTTTTTAGATAACCTTATTATGATGTAAGATGATGAACCAAAGTATCTAAACCCTTGTTTAGATATAAAACCCTAGCTTTCCATTTTAAAACCCTAGTTTCACTTTTCTTGATTAATACTTGAAAAAGGTAATCCAATGCTTGGAAATACCTTAGAATATCTTAGGATGGATGTGTATAGATGTGTGTAGGTTGTGAAAAATTTTGTATGGATTATGGAGGGGGTATTTATAATCCTGGGCTTGACTAGCTAAACTAACCCGACACGACTATAATTGTTAAGTTAGATTCACCCTTATAACAACGGATCCGGAGGTATGGTAAAATGGAAAAGATGTGTAGCCATATTATTAGAGAGAAAAGAGATAAGATGGGAAGTTGTGTGTGTTGTTGAGAGAAAAGAGAAAAACACACACACATACACTTTTACAAGTGTGAACTTCTACCCCTCCATGGAAGTATGGAGGGGGTATTTATAGTCCCGGGCTTGACTAGCTAAACTAACCCGACACGACTATAAATGATAAATGTAATTCCGGATTAGTCACCATATTTTAGGGCTAACAATCTTCCCCCAATATGTGGACATACGGAATTACTTACAATGTTCCTATCAGGTACAAATACAACACAAATAAAGTCTTCCAAAGCGCTTCCAGAGCTGAAGATGTCTTCTGAGTACTCCTTGTCTTGAAACTTGTACTCCAGCTTGGATCTTCTGTGTCTTTACTTATACAGGAACCATTGTAGTATGCATGAGTTGGATTAACTTCCCCCCAATTCATGCAGCATGTCTTGAAAAGCTTTCTTCATAGACTCCTTTTTGGCAAAGTTTTTTGAATCAGCTTCCCCCCTAACCAACATCCCTATCTTGAGCAGATTCTGAAACATTGATGTTGCTTGAACAATCTTCTACTTGTTATCAAAGTGCACAGCAGAATTTTATAGAACTCAAACCACACTAACGGCCACTGCTTCTTGTCATTAGGGCTTGGTGAATATTTGCTCGAGGGTACATGCGAGAAATCAGCAACTGTTCTTCTCATGTTTGCAGAATACTTCACAAACCATTCTAAGTGAAGTGGTATCTACACTACTTCCCCCTGAAAGTTGACATGGTAACATCAAAGTCAATTAAGTCTCGGATATACACATTTTACCCCATGATGGTTGCGAATTCTCGGAAGCATCATTGTCGTGTACGTCCATATACTCGAGAAATTCTTGTCATAAGCATAAATCTTGATATACAAAAGAATCATTACCCTCTTGACTTTAGAAACCATAAAGGAGATGAAGCAAGAATCAAGAACACATGGTATAATCAAGGTCTTGTGAATGAATGTCATCGAAGAACTTTGAGAATTTTGCTTAGACGGTGAAGTACCTTTGTCTTGGAATGGGACAATAATATCCCGTGAGAATTGCTGATTACATCTCAACCTTTAAACTCTCTGGCTAACTTACCAACCTCGTATTCTGTCGGCTATTGTTGTGATCACTTGGTGAAGTAAACCCGATATACCAAACTTGAAAATGAAGTAAAATCCCCCAAATTTGTTACTTAAGCTTGCACTGTTGTTGATTGAAGAACGGTGCAAGATTAAATCTATAAGTACTCTATACCCAACCAGAAAAGTATAAGAAGTACAACACCTCTTGAAATTATCCACATCGTCTTCTGCGTGTGACACTGAGTACTACAATGTAACTCCTTTAAGTGATAGTTAACCAGGTCTGCAACCAACCACCCCTGACTTCTGGTAACTAGATAATTCAAGTCTTAATCATAAGCTGTATACGTTCAAGCAAGTCATCAATCGATAGATTGGGTTTAAAGAAAAGGGGTAGCAAATAGAAGGAAGTCTCGATGATGAAATAAGTAGACGCCTTCGTGAAACTCAACTTCAATCTCAAATAAGGGATACCAAATCAACTTCGTAATCACTTGACATCGTAGTCTGAATCTTTAGCCGTTTGTCGTTTTAGTGAATCTTTTCAGGATCGTTTTGGCATTAAGTGTTGTGTTTGCTTTGGTGTTTATGTTTTGATTTGTCTTGATGATCATATTCCCAAATTCAGTCACATGCCCAAAGTCGGTCACATGCCCACCTGATGCGCGGATCGACCTTCGCGGTAAGGTCGAATTTTTTTTAGGAAATTAGGTTTTCAAAACATAAAATTTCCTTAAACAGTGTCATGTTTCGCTTGGCACATTTCAACATATTTTTCTTGAGAAACAGACCTGCATATTTCGCTTGAAATCTACACATTTCGCTTGGTTTAAGGAAATTACACATTTCGCTTGGTTTAAGGAACACGTTTCGCTTAAGAAAAATTTGCACATTTCGCTTGACAGGAAATTGCACATTTCGTTTGAACTCTTCCAACATGTTTCGCTTGAAGAAATTTTGTATATTTCGCTCGAAATGTGACTTGACCTGCATATTTCGCTTAATAATACATATTTCGCTCCAAAATACATATTTTGCTCCATTCAAAAACACATTTCGCTCCCTTCAAACATGTTTCGCTGTCTTCAAAACACATTTCGTTGTCTTTAAAAATTCTTCAAAAACCTAGAAATTTTTGATCCAAAAACGTGTTTTGATACCCAAATAAGTTGCTAGTACATATAAGACTAACACAAGTACAAGTTGATCATCGTAAAACACATGTTTTAGATCAAAAAGTAAACGAACAAGGGTGCGTTCGGTTTGAGTTTCTTACCAAAAAAAACCACCACGAACACCTCTGATTCAGCAAACAACGATCACGATATGCTCCTAGGCTCTGATGCCAATTGTTAAAACAATAGATTGATTCTTATAACACAAGATCCGGAGGTATGGTAAAATGAAAGAGAAATTGAGCCATGTTTATTAGAGAGAAAAAGAGATAAGATGGGAAGTTGTGTGTGTTGTTGAGAGAAAAGAGAAAAACACACACACATACTTTTACAAGTGTGAACTTCTACCCCTCCATGGAAGTATGGAGGAGGTATTTATAGTCCCGGGATTGACTAACTAAACTAACCCAACACAACTATAAATGATAAATGTAATTCCGGATTAGTCACCATATTTTAGGGCTAACATCTTACTTCTCTCAAGTCTCAAGGTTCAATGGTTGTTGAACATTATCTTGGATCCAAAATTGGTGATGATCTTCAAAAGGTTCTACAGAGACACACTGCAGACCTAATTCAGAAATACTCTGTGAAGCCAGATCCAGAGTCAAGCAAGATTTAGTCACCAACAGTTGATCCTGAACAAGAATCTGAGAAGAGTGCTTCAGAGATTCACAAGATTAAGAGGGAACAAGCTGAGAAGCAAAAGATGCCAACATATACAATTAAGTCTACTAACAAGGCAGCACTCAAAGAGTATGATCTGAAAAGCGCTCTCTACAAAACCATGCACGAAAACAAGTCTTTCAACAAAAATCCTGCTAATCATGCATTGTACCATGCTCTCATGGAAGCTTTGATAGAGGATGAAAATGCCATGATAAGGGAGTTACTGATACAGTAAAGAATCACAAAAGACAGCATGCTATTGATGACGATGATGATGATGAAGACCCTTCCGCTGGACCAAACTAGGGTAAGAAGACTGATGTGTTGTAGTAAGGTGTGTGATTTTATGATTTTAAGTTTTAATTTTATATTTTGCCGACTTTACCAAAAATAACACTTTAACAGGCAGTGTACCGGTCATATGGGAGTTTCGTGGTAAGTAGGGTGTCGATCACTAAGAGTGAGAAACAATCTTTTAATTTATTAATATTTTGGTTATCTAAACTAAGTTAATTCTATTAGAAATCCATTAACCACTTGACTTTAAAACTTGTAAAGAAGTTGAAGGCAAGAATCTAAGAACACTTGGTATAATCAAGGCTTTTTAATGAATGTCAACGAAGAACTTTGAAAGATATGCCTTAGACGTAAGTATCTTAGTCTAGAAGAGCATAAAAAAACCCGTGAAGGAAGTGATGAATACATCTCAACCTATAACTCTCGGCTAACTTAATTACCAAACTCGTATCTGTAGCTAATCTCGGACACTTTGGTGAAGTAAACCGATATTTCCTAACAGAGAACTGAAGTAAATCCCCAAATAAATTTGTTACTTAATCTGCACTACAGTTGATTGAAGAAATGGTGCCGAAGAAACACTCTAAGTTAACCAATATACCCAACACAAAGTATAAGAAGTACAACACACTTGAAATTAACCACACGACATCTGCGTGTGACACTGAGTACACAATGTAAATCCCTTTAAAGTGATATCCAGGTCTCATCCAACCACCCCCTTGACATTCTGGAAACTAGATAATCGCAAGTCTTATTCATACTGTATACTTTCAAGCATGACAGCAATCGATAGAAAATAGAAGAAGGTCTCAATGATGAAATAAGTAGACGCCTTTGTGAAATCCTACTTCAATCGCAAAATAAGGATAACAAATCAACTCCGTGATTACATGTCATCGTAATCCGAATCTCTAGCCGTTTTGTCATTTAAGTGAATCTTTTCAGGATTGTTTTGGGATTAAGTGTTGTTGTTTGTGTGGTGTTGTTGTTAATCGTATGATATATGTCTTGGTAAGTCACGATTCTTGAATTGTGGTGTTTGTTTTTGTGTGGAATAGGTGTTTTATATAAGGTTCCTTTTGTGATGATTTAAGTTAATGGTTGTTTATGATTTAGCTTTTGTCGTTAAAGTTCATCGTAATGAGAGTTTGTTAATGTGAAAAATAAGCAAGCCTCCCACCAAAGGTGAGCGGAAACGCCGCCACCCAATAGGTAAGCAAACACCGCACTTTTGTGACCAAGCACAACCCACAACTAAGGGGGTAAAGAAAATATCACAATTCAATAGTGAAACAACACCGACACCACACGTCAAACCAATGATGACAACAACACAGCAAACAAACTAAAACACAACAAAAACCTAACGATAATCCACAGTTACACCAAACATACTAACAAAACCACAATACGCAAAGACCTCAGATAAACAAAAACCAAGTGGATTAATACCTACCCAAGCTAACATCCCTCCACTCCTCCAACACGGCCTCCACCCCCTAACAAAACCACCAATTATGGTGGGGTCCCCTAACTACCACCCAACCCCTACACCCTAACGTTCTAAACACCAAAAAACAATCCTACAATACCAAACACCCACAAACCACAACCCAAAAAAACAACCACACCAACCAAAAAACAAAAAAGATACCACAACCAAAACTATACAGCACACCAAACACCTACCACACACAAGTAACCATTTTAAGTGAGTATACGACTCGAATGATGGGCACTAAACCAACCAATAACAGACAAAACAAAACACACACCAAACAATAAACCACCACACAAAAACCAATATTGAACAATATATATTGTGAGCAGCCAGCAACAGATCCACCACACCCAAACAGTGCCTACCGCCCGACCCACCGCAAGCCGCAACACAGAAGCCACCGAGAGCGCATCCACTCCACAAGATGCATATGCCACCCGCCCACCCAATGTTTGCTGTCCGGAAAAAGCAACCAAAGAGTTGGTTATCCAACCAACTAAACAAATCCCTCCACAAAAATAAATCAAGCCGCTGCCATGTATTGGACCACACCGCCACCAGAATTAACACAAACCCGCCGGGCTAAGGTATTATGAAACAAATCGCTGCCAAATTATGCAAAAGATAAAACCGCCGCCAACAAGAAAATCAACCCGCTGGCTAATTGTTTAGCAAAAATACCGCGTCTGTTTGAACTTCGCAAAACCGCTCAGCCCTATTAATTTTAACAACCCGCCGCCTAGTTTATAAAAAACCTGCCACTTAGAACATATGTCAAAACCGCCGTGGATATTGGACAATTTGGTGCAGAGTAACATTTCTTTTTTGTCTCAATCAAAAATCAAACACAACCGACCGTGTGTACCTTTTTATACCGCACTAGACGGCAAACCACCGCGGGTTTTTTGTCCAAACCGCCACTAATTGGCCAAACCGCCGGCAATATTCAATTAATTTCTAATCAAAACTGCCATGACTTTTGTCCAAAAACCCGTGTAGCTTTTTCCTTAAAAACACGGATCTTGTCCCCCATCTTTTTGGTCAAACCGCCACCAAGAAAATGATTTTTTTTATTCAAACCTCCACGAACAACATCAAGAACGAAATAAGTAAAATCAGCCAAATAAGCTATTTCACTTCTCAAATAAGCTATAGGGGCTCATCTAAGTTATTAGATGTGTAATAACACTAGGAAATAACAAGCTAATCCATGAGAATCATCAAAATTCAGAGCCAAACCGTCCTCTTAGAACACATAAAAGTCAACCCTTTTTAAGCTTAAAATTCGATCTAGATGCTTATGAATCACTTTGAATGGTAACAATCTAACCTGTTTAACATGTAGATCAAGGAAAGAACAAGATTAACAACCCAATAAGCCCAAAAAAAATTTGAGCCGTGGCCTTTTTTCTTCAAAATAAGCCACGAATTTTTGAGCTTATTCATCGCACAATATTAGTAGTTAAACACAAAACAAAAAACCGCGATTCCCCCAAGCACTGTGGTCTAAATGTTAGCTAAGATTCACCCTTATAACACAAGAACCGGAGGCATGGAAAAGTGAAAGATAATTAGCCATAATTATTAAGAGAGAAAAGAGAAAAGATAGGAGAAGTTTGTGTGTGTGGTTGAGAAGAAAAGAAGGTAGACACACACACTCAATACAAAACTTTACAAATGTGCACTTCCTACGCCACCATGGAAGTGATGGAGGGGTATTTATAGTCTCGGGCTTGACTAGATAAACTAACCCTACACGACTATAAAATATAAATTTAATTCTGATTAGCACCAAAATTTATGGATAACACAATCAAAAGTGCATACAATAGACTAAAAGACTTTTTATAATTAAAACATAACAAAAAGCTACGAATGTGGCATTTTAGAAGGGGAGGGTCCAATTTAGCCTATCACACACCTACCACTCCATCAATCACTCACACTTTCAGATCTGGTATTCTTTCTCTTTCTCTCTCCAAAACACACACTAAAAACACACACTACTCACACATTTAAACCAAAAAAAATACACATACTAAAACACAGACACATAATCATACTACACATCAAAATAGAAGATAACGACGGTGCTATTGTTGTTGACGATCAGATCTTAATGAATAAGCCTACACGTGAAGTTCCGAGTGAAAAACCACTCAAAATGATGATTAAAATCATCAATTCAGGTATAAAACACTTCATATACTTATTTTAATATTATTTACGCATAAATAATAAAGTCTAGTGTTTATAGAGTTTGTGATGAACCTATTGTGATTATTGTTTCTAGTTATGTTGATTTATAGAGAATATATGAAAATTATTGAATATTTTGCATGAAGGTACAGTGACCATAGGAAAGCTATAGATCGAGTATGTTGATTGTTGATTAAGAAAATAAGTGATAAGTAAAGGCTTGTCTATCGTTAAACAATATAGTATGACATGTTAGTGAAAAATCACATATAATAAGATTGGCTTTGGAAAAAAGCAAAAACTTATATACTATATCCTATATGATATAAATTTATGTTTCAAATCTAAGCGATTATGGGAATTTTGTGAAATTATATGGTCTAAAAAGTTAGTTGTTGTGTATAATTTCATATATGATAAATCTGCTTGAAAATTAACTTCTTTAACAGTAATAATATATCATATATGATAAGTGGCTTGAAAGTTGAATCCAATCTTCTTATTTTTGTGTAGAAAGGAAATTTTCAAGGCATACCTTATGAACACCATAATCATCAAAGGCCCAAGAAGC
This sequence comes from Tanacetum coccineum, assembly GCA_026074375.1. Lineage (NCBI taxonomy): Eukaryota > Viridiplantae > Streptophyta > Magnoliopsida > Asterales > Asteraceae > Tanacetum > Tanacetum coccineum. The sequence goes on along the minus strand of BQNB010000893.1, from coordinate 83,645 downwards.
TCAATGACGAAGCTTATGAAGGAAAGGGTCATTTTCATGTCCAAAAAGTATTTCTCCTTATTTTTTTTCTTGTAAAATGAGTATGGAGTTAAGATGATTCATATGCTAATTCACATCAAATATAACAACAGGAGATCCGATGTTTAAACCTGATGTTAATGAACAAAAAAAACGCGATGATCGATTGATGATAAAATGATCGATTGGTTGATCTATTGATGAATCGATTGATGTGTTTTGTTTTATGTTGTTGTGTATTTGATCGTTTCTAGAGAGTTAAAAAGAATGATGCGATGGAAAACACACACTATGTGTGTGTGTATTATGAGATGTTTATCAATATATATATATATATATATATAATATATATATATAATATATATATTATATATATTATATATAGTATATAATATATATATAAATAAATAAATATAAATATATCAAAATAAATATTGACTGAAGAAATACCCCTCTAGTGTAAATAGACAATTTAATCTCATTCATTGGATGAGATGAAGATGAAAGGTGAGGATGAGTCCCCCGATATCCACAAAATGTTTGATATCCAAATGAACTTAAATCTTTCTTATATAAAAAATACTCCCACTTATTATATATTTATTTTGTCTTTCATAGTAATAAATACAAATATATTACATACATAGTTTTTTACCTTTCATGACATTTATATTAACCAACCACCAAACTCTTTACAAAGAGACTTGAAATCCAAATCCTTTATCAACCCCGGTCCGCGTTGATAACTCAACCACAGAAAAACCAAATTTCATCTCCTAAATAGTGGGTTCATATCTTTAAGGTTTAATGCGGAGGGGGGTGGCATCTTTCAGGTCGAGCCGTTCGGTTTTCGTTGTGTTTTTGCCTAATATTGCATTTCTGCTAATTGTTTCTGCAACTCAAGGTAAGTTCACATAGCCCCAAACGTTTTAATACTACTTTTACTTAACTATTTTAGAGTGAGAACAAGCTCGTTTACAAACATTATTTACTCTAAGAATTTCACACTCCTTATAAATGTTCGTTTCAAACTTGTGTTACATGAAAGATATCAACCTTTGTTTTACTATGGATTCAATTACTTAAAAGCCTTTTTCTTTGGAAGATACATGTTGTTTGATTTTAACTATGTGACACGATTATCTTGATCTACTACCCTGTTTAAGTGTTGCCCTAAATTGCAAATAGACAAAAATGACCACTATCCATGAACCGTAATTTCTGACGCGGCACTGGGCTGGTTAAGTAACGCGCTGAGTTTTATAAAATAGATCTATTGGGACTAATTATCCCTATCCGGGTGAGTAGCGCTCACTACCCATGGGACTCCTGATAAACGGATATATACCATGTCGGATTTCACTAGGTGATCTTGGTCAGATACCTCTAGGGCAGTTAATTTCTTGTTTGGCATATAATATGCTGCATCGAATTGAGCTTCGGTGTCATGAGCTTAGCGCAACAGTAAGTACTTTTCATGTGATATTGTATTTGTTATAATAGTCTCATGTGCTTTGTTATGTTGAAATCCGTTAAACGCTAAATTGTCACATACGTTTTGAAATCTTGTGGTCCACACTACTTTGTTTGAACGTTTCAAATTGCTAAACATCTTTTCATAATACTGTGAGTGAAGCAGTATTCTCTAAACGTTTTGATCCTCATAAATGTTTTACTTAAACCTATGAATTCACTCAACTTTATGTTGACCGTTTTTTAGCATGTTTTTCTTAGGTGATTAGCTTTGGACTTCTTGACGTGCTATGTGGAGTCTACATGCAATATGATACCATTTATCAAGACTTTATTATCATTCATACTCGTTGTCTTTTGAAAACCAAATTATGCTTTCGTTACATTCTATTTTTGCTTCCGCAAATGTTTAACTTCTTTTGAATCTTTAAACTTATATTATTAACAAATGCAACGCTTTATGATTTTTCAAAAACGTCTGTTAGTAGACGTTCCGTTGAACATGTAGATGTAAATTAATAGACGTCACGGCCCCCGGACACTTGTATTCCCGTCCAGGCCGCCAGTCTATGATGTGACACTATTATCTAAAGAGCTTAGATAGGAACTTGCCATAAACTAAAAATTAAGAGTCCTTATTGTAATGCATGTAATATTGGGAAAACAAGAACACACAAGTCATATATATAAAAAATAAGGTTTCAACACCACTAAATGTCTAGAACGTTTTACACATGGACTTTGTTGGTCAGTCGTCCGTCCAATAGTTACGGAGAAAACTTTTACACTATTTGGTCATCTTCGACGACTACCTCAAGAATACATGACAAGATTTATAGAAAACACAAAAATGAAGCTTTTGACCATTTTGAAATCTTAAGTAAAAAGATTCAATTCCAAAGGGTGCCTCATTAATCCAATTTGTACGGATCATGGTCGGGAAAATTAATATGAAGTACAATTTGGAGCTTTTTGGATGCTAATGGTATCACTCATTACTTTTGGCTCCACCACTCCACAATCAAATGGGTTTAGTAGAACGATAAATCTGAACCTTGCAAGAAATGAGAAAAACAATGCTTAATGAATAATCCAAGAGAGCGGGGGCTCAAAAATTCCTGGTAAAATGCCATCGACAACCAAATCCACTTATATCTTTAAATAGGATTCTTATTAGACCTTTCCTTAGAAAAACTCCTTATGAGCTTTTCAAAATTTAAAAAGCCCTCCTTGGAATATTTCAAAGTTTTAGTGTAGTAAATTTTTTGAAATCATAACGATTCACCCCTATAAACACAAGATCCGGGTAGGCTTGGTAAAATGGAAACAGAAAATTATCCATAAATTAGAGTGAGTAAAAAGAATGAAATGGGCAGTTTTTTAGAGAAAACACACACACACACTCTTTTTTTACAAAAGTGAAAGCCTTATTTCACCCCTCCATGGAAGAATGGAGGGATGTGTATTTATAGTCCTAGTGACACATAACAACGTATCTATTCATTATTAGTCCCTATGTGTCACGCTATAAATAAACTAATGTAAACAAAAAAATTCCGGAAATGTCACCAATCTTTTAAGGCAATCAATCATCCCCCAATATTTGGACACATACGAATTACTTACCAATGTAACCTATCATGTACAAATACAACAAAATAAGTCTTCCAAAGTCACTTCCAACGCTGAAGATGTCTTCTGTCTTCTGAGATCTCCATAGACTTGAAACTTTTAACTCCAGCTTGGATCTTCATTGTTCTTTACTTGTACAGGAACCAATGTAGTATGCAAGAACTTGGAAGGGGGAACATTCCCCTAATTCATAGCCAGCATTTACTTGAAAAGCTTTCTTCAAAGACTCCTTTTTGGCGAAGTATTCTGAATCACGCTTCCCCCCAAACCAAAGTAGTGAATTTTGGAAGGAATGGGGTTTTCAACCCTAACTTAAGCAGATTCTTGAACTTTGAAGTAGCTTGAACAATCATCCTACTTGTCATTTGACGGTCACAGCGGAATTTGTAGCAGTCCAAACCACACCAAAGACCACTGCTTCTTGTCATCAGGGCTTGTGTGAAAATTCGTTCGGGTGCACATCGAGAAAACTCATCTGTTCTTCTCATTTGCAGAATACTTCACAAACCATTCTTAGTGAAGTAGTAAACACTACCTTCCCCCTGTAAGTTGACTAATGGTAACACAAAGTCAATTAATTCTCTGATGTACCACTTTTTCCCCCCATGATGTTTGCGAACTCTCAGGAAGCATCATGACAGTGTACGTTCCATATACCGAGAAGTTCTAGTCATAACTACAAATCTTGATAAAACAAAAGAATCCTTACCTCTCTTGACTTCAAGAAAGACGAAGAGAGATAAGCAAGAATGCAAGAACACTTAGGTGATAATCAAGGTCTTGGGAATGAATGGTCATCGGAAGAACTTTGGAATATTTTGCTTAGACTGTGAAGTATCTTTGTCTTGGAATCGCACAAAATACCCATGAGAAGTTCATATTACATCTCACCTTTAAACTCCTCCTGCTAAACTTACCACCTCATATTCTTTAAGGCTATTGTCGGTGATCACATGGTGAAGTAACCCCGAATATCAATACTTTGAGAACTGAAGTAAAATCCCCCAAATTTGTTACTATAATCTTGCACTATGATTTATGAAGAACGGGGTTGCAGAAGAAAATCACTAGGTACCTTATACAGCCATCAAAAGTTATAAATCAATACAAACAACCTCTTGAAATTATCCACATCGAGCGATTTTCAGTGTGACACTGAGTACTACCCTTAACTCCTTTAAGTGATAGTATTCCAGTTTCTTCATCCCCCATCCCCTTGACCGCTGGAAACAAGAATAATCCTAAGTCTTAATTCATAACTGTATACGTTCAAGCAAGTCCATCAAACCGTAGAAAAAAGAAGAAAGTCACGATGATGAAATAAGTAGAACCGCCATTGTGAAATCTAACTTCGATTTCAAATAAGGGATACCAAATTAACTCCGTGAACACATGACATCGTAATCCTATCTCTAGCCATTTTGTCAATTAATGTGAATCTTCAGGATCTTTTGGTATTATTTTTTGATTTTTTTAAAATTAAATTTATGAAATTTTTTTATTTTTTATTTTTATTAATATTTTTAGAACAATAAAATTAATTAGTTGTTTGTTTGTGTGGTGTGTGTTATGGTGATTGTGTTTAAATAGTCATGATTCTTGATTGTGTTGTTTTTTTTTTTGGTTCTTGTTTTTGATTATAATTTTCCCAATTTGTCAAATGCCCAAAGACTATCACATAGCCCACCTGATGCCCAAAGTCGAAATTTGTTTTAGGAAATTAAGGTTTCAAAACATGGGTTCACTGTCAAAACGTGCAATACTTTAGTCAAAAATCGCATGAATACCCTAATCAAAACGCAACTATCTTGATCAAAACGCAATGAAATAAAAAATTAGGGCAGATTAAACGTCAAGTTCAAAACGCAAGATGATGGGTCCTTCAAAACGCAACCTGTTAAGTCAAAACGCAATGACTTTTGTCAAAACGCAACGACTTTTGTCAAAACGCAACGACTTTTGTCAAAACGCAATGACTTTTGTCAAAACGCAACGATTTTTTGTCAAAACGCAACGACTTTTGTCAAAACGCAACGACTTTTGTCAAAACGCAATGACTTTTGTCAAAACGCAACGATTTTTGTCAAAACGCAACGACTTTTGTCAAAACGCAATGACTTTTGTCAAAACGCAACGATTTTTGTCAAAACGACAGACGACTTTTGGTCAAAAACGCATGACTTTTGGTCAAAACCAACGATTATTTGTCAAAACGCAACGACTTTTTTTAAAACCAAAAAACGACGAACACCATCCTTCAGTTAGCAAACGCAGCCAAGAAAAAAACAACAAACTTTCTTGTAGCTACAAAATGATGTTAAAACCACTTAGTAATGATGCAAGGAAGTGATCTAAGCCCAAAAGTACAAATCTTTAACACTTTTAACCACAAACAAAGATCAAATCTTGATTTTTGTTGCCATTTTTTCGAACCAAAAAAATAACCAAACCAAGCCACGAATTTGATCTTGTTTGACCACAATAATCGTAAGATAAACAACACGGATTCCCCCTATGCCTGATACAATTGTTTAACACGATTCACCCTAATAACACAAGATCACCGGAGCTTGGTAAAATGGAAAAGTAAAAGTACCATATATTAGAGAGAAAAAGAAGATGAAATTGGTAAGTTGTGTGTGTTGTTGAGAGGAAAACAGCGAACACGACACTTTTTTACAAAAGTGAGCTGCAACCCCTCCATGGAAGTATGGAGGGGTAATTATAGTCCTAGTGACAACACAACTATCGTATTCTTGTCATTATTAAGTCCCTATGTGTCAAGCTATAAAATAAACTAATGTATTTCGGATATGTCACCATATTTTAAGGCTAACAAATGCTTTATTCTTAACACTAAATACTATCTCACAAAATTCGACCCTAAATCCACCGAAGGTATATTCCTTGGATATTCACCTAATAGTAAAGCTTTTACATTATATAACAAAAGAAACCATGAAATCGAGATGAACTACCTCTTAATGTGAAAATTCAACAAAAGTCCCTCCTCCTACAGTACACCACCTTAGAATATTGAATGAATGCTTGAATTGTGAAAAAATATAAAACCAAGAAAAAGACTTAGAAATCAAAGAAAATTAACCATTGAATGTGAAATTATAGAAAACCAAGAAAAAGACTTAGAAATCAAGTAAAATAAACCATTAAACAAATAAATCATAAACATCAAAGAATCTAAAGATCATCCCTTAGAAATCGTCATAGGTAATAAATGAAAGAACCTTAAGATCTCAAGTTTAAAATCAAAGTAATTTCTTTTGTTTTGTATCCTCTGTAGAACCCAAAAACATAAAACAAGCCATACAAGATGAAAGTTGGACTATGGCTATACAAGAAGAATTAAATCAATTTAAAACAAATGACGTTTGGAGTCTTGTCCCTCCTCCCAAAAACCAAACTATCATAGGTACAAATGGGTCTTTAAAAACAAATTAGATGAAAACGGTGTTGTGTCCAGAAATAAAGCTAGACTTGTTGCTCAAGGATACAATCAACAAGAAGGAATAGATTTTGATGAAACCTAGCTCTCGTAGCAAGATTAGAATCTATAAGAATCCTTCTTGCATAATGCTTGTGCACATGCACACGACTTCAAGCTTTATCAAATGGATGTCAAAAGTTCTTTTCTAAACGGTTTTATAAATGAAGAAGTCTATGCGCTCAACCAAGACCACCAACCCCCCTCACCACCTCATACCCCACCCCAAACCCAAAAAGCCCACAAATGCTACCCACAGCCTCCCCCCCCCCAAACCCCTGGTATTTTTTGATTTTTGAAAATCTTAACCATGTCTTTAAACTCAAAAAGGCTCTTTATGGTCTTAAGCAAGCACCCAAAGCTTGGTACGATAGACTTAAAGCTTTTCTCATCGACCACAAGTACACCATGGGATTAGTAGATAACACTCTATTTACTAAGAAAAGATATTAGCATGTCATCATTGTCCAAATCTATGTGGACGACATCATTTTCGGCTTAACTAGTCAAGAGCTTTGCGATAATTTTTCAAAAATCATGCACGATGAGTTTGAAATGAGCATGATGGGTGAATTGACTTTTTCCTTGTCCTAAAAACAAATCAAACAACTAGAAGAAGGAATCTTATTTCAACCAATCAAAATTATGTGTTAAGAAAACTCAAAAATTTGGTCTCGAATGACACTAAACCTATCAAAACTCCTATTCCATCCGAAATCAACCTCACACAGAGGAATACGGTGAACCCAATGACGACACGAAAATCGTGGCATGATTGTTATCCTCCTCTATCAAAGGGTTAGTCGACCGGAAACAACATGTTCTAGTTATGTTCTATGCGCCCCGTTTTTCAGAACTCTAAAAACTTTCCATTTTGAAGCAGAAAAAAGAATTTTAGATATATAAAAGGAACTTCTCATCTAGAAATATGGTATCCTAAAGTCAAAACGGGAATTAAAACATTTGTGCTACATCGATTTCGACCCTGCTGGAACTATGTTGAACACAAAATGCACCATTGGTATTTTTACATTCATTGGATGTGCCATTCACGTCATGGTTTTTTCTAGAAACAAAACCGCCCTAGCCATCTCAACCACCGAATCCAAATATGTTTTCGCCAGAAAAGCTTGCCAACACGCTTTATGGATGAAACAAGCTCTTGTAGACTATGACATAAACCTAGATGATATACTCGTCCTTTGTGACAATAAAGGTGCCATTGACCTAAGTAAAAATCCCGTCCTGCATTCACGCACCAAACATATAGAAATCCAACACCAATTCCTTCGTGACAATGTCCAAATGGGAAACATCTCCATTGAAAAGGTCTCCTCCGAAGACAACATAGTCGATATCCTAACTAAACCTCTCAAACATGAACCCTTCAACCTACTTAGACTAGGTCTCGGCCTCATGGAACCTAATGCCTAAAGGTAAGATTTCTACTCTCTACGAAACCTTCTTCCTAAGTCTAGGAATCTATTTACTAAAAAACACGTTCAGGGAATTTTTCATATACTATATGTACGTGTTATATAAACTACTATATGTGCTCAATTTTTTTCTTTCATTTTCATTAAATAAAAACCCGACACTCATCTACATATGAGGGGCTCGACAATCTGCATTGTATAATACAAAAAACAAATTTATGTTTTTTTTTCCATTTGCATCTTATATGTTCTCTTGAACGTCTATTAAGAAACACCATGGTCAATATGTCATCTTTCAAACACGTTCAATTGTGACTACATCAAAATAGGAGACTATGGTTTATCTCAAGTAATATCTATCCTTTTATTTTTTTTTGGTCGAGATAACCGCACCTCCAAGATCATATCATGTACGCATACACTTGAAAAATATTTTAGTTTTTTCTGCAGACGCTGGTTCCCTTGGTTTTTCAAAGTCGGGTCTCTTCTTTTAATAGAACCGGCAGAACCGACGACACTGTACTATAGTTTATTTAAATACGAATTTCAAACTTCTATCACAACAAATTCCCACCAACAATAATCTAATCATCTCATTAGCTTTAGTGAGTTGACTCTAGCAAATCCAATTATTAGATCTTCACCAACGATATCACGTAATACATTAACTTCTAAAAAAATTTCTTATAAAAAAAAGGCTTGATCCAAACACTAGTTATCAAATCAAATTCAAGAAACATTGAAAATGCCTCAAGAAAAGAAACTTAACCTTAAGCGCACCGCTAGGATTATGTATGTCCTATGTATATCTCCAACCCCACGAGAATGATTTACCCCTCCCTATCATACTCTATCACCACCCACGATTATCAAACGACTCCTCCATCAACCCTAAATACTTAACCACCACTTTCCCCTATAATTTCTTCGGGAATCTCACCAAGCAAAGTCCTACTCACTCTAAAGTCAACACCACCACCCTTGACCTCTCCTCCACCGGCTCCAACCCAACCATCCAAACACTCCTCACCATTAGCCATAAACTTAGATCCCATCGAACTTTTGTTTTCCACTCCTCCCTCTTCTCCTCAAACTTGCTCTCTTTGACTCCATTAAGAGCTTGGCCAATGTAACCCTCCAACCCACTTTCGGATATGGAACTTCCTCTTTCCACCAATGGCCACCACAAAATCCCACATTTTTTTGGAGATGGGGTTGGAATCCCTAATCCTCTTTCAAACTCCCCACCACTTCCGCCAATAGGACCTAACAATCTTTTCCCTTTACTTACTCATGAAATGTTTTGTGAACATTGCCAACGTACCCAAGTTGTTGTAGACAATCTTCGAGATGAAATGCGATTCATTCTTAATCACATCCTAGACCGCCTTAACGTACTGCACACACTACAAGACTAGGAATTAGAATGTAGAAAATAAATCATATTTTGTTAAGAATCTCTTGCTTTCTTAATGTTATGGTGAATAAATGTTGTAATTCGAAATTAATCAATGAAATATTACTTGTCTTGTTGTGCTCCCAGGAAATTGTATATAATTAATTTGCTTAATTTTTTTTAGAAAACCCGCAGGTTTAACTTTTTGAAGTCAGTTGGTTCCATTGGCTATTAAAGTAGGTTCCAATTCAGTAACAGACCGTGGAAGCAGAACAATATAAGGCATTAATTATGTGGCGTTTTGGCTTCTAAACTTTTCTTTGTAGGTATTCCAAAAGCAATTGAGACACATCCTTTATTGTCAAACGCCCAAATATTTTATTTTTACATTTGTAGCAATATTTTTGTAATGTTTAGCACCCATCAAGGGGGGGCTTTCCGCATTTACACATATCAATTCCAACTTATTATTGGATACCACTCTGTGACCTTTGCACTTTTTTTGTTTTGACAAAAAAGGGGAGAAGGGAAGTAAAACAAACATAAGGGAAAAGGGAAGTAAAATGAATTCTAAAACTTAATCCAAACAATTCATTTTACTAATTACTTTCATTAAATTTTAGTTTTTAATCATCAACAAAAAGGGGGATATTGTTAATATAAATGAACCGATAAAAACGTTTATTTTATTTTATGATCTTTTCATGTTTTGTTGATAACAATTAGTAAAACTATATGAAAGCAAACTACTACAATTATTACTTTTCCATTTTTAGCATTACTTTGAATTACAAGTAAACAATATTGGCACATTGATAACACATTCATGCCATCATCAAGTATAGCATATCTTAGGGTAATCTTACAAGATTACATATGATCTCTCAAGATTTTGCATATCAAAATTTGGGTTTAGTTACGGTTGGCCATTTCCATTCAAGAACACTGGCCGGTTCCCTTCTGCAATGGAACCGGCAGAACCGGGCTATAGTGCATTTTTTTGCTATAGATACCAAGCCATTTCTCATGTTTTACTCACCTCTTTCTATCTCTATACTCTCTAATCTACTGATCATTCTCTTCTCATCAGTTCTTGTTTAGTTTCTTTTAGCATTTGTAGGTAATTCTCTTCAAGAAAGAAATTGCCAAACACCCCTTTGAAACGATCAAGTTCTAAGTATCTTGCTTCGCTTCTCTATTTGCATCATCAAGATCATATCTTTGATTCTTGTACATCATAGTAGTTGTAGTTATATCCATCCTCTATGTAAACCAAGTGTAGTGATGTTGGTGTGATTCTACCATGTGAAGAATCGGGTATTTAGCTTTGTACCGTTAAAAGGTGTAAGCAACGTTGTGAGGCTTCTCTGCCAGTTGAAAGAAGTTTGGTGACTAGTGTTTACTAACACTCGAGTAGGTGACTCAAGGAGTGGAGTAGGGCAAGGAATGTGTCCTTGTAGCCGAACCACTATAAACGCTTGTGTCTTCGTTCTTTTTTTCTAACTCTTTACTTTCTTGCATTACATTTATTCTATAACCAAACATCAATATTGTGCAAACTTCACATAAGATCATAACAAAGTTTTGAAAAGTAAATCTTAAAACAAGAAAATTATTCAACCCCCCTCCCCCTTCTAGTTTTCCACACAAATTTCAATAGTATAACAAAAATCTGGACGATGATTTATCAAGGGCGGCCTCCTGATTGATAAGAGGGCTAGCCACATATTTAAGGGGGTCAGCCACTGTCACACGAATTTTACAGTTTCCTTTCTGCTTTTTGACCCTCTTTACCTAGACCTAGCTATCCTTTCCTAGAATTCACAAACATTCCTTGGATTTACATCCTTAACCATGTCCTCTTATCCAAAATCATCAAATCTTATTAGTATAAATTGGTCATCATCTTTAAACAATCTCATCACCTTCAACTTGTCATCTCCAAAGCTTCCATGTAAACCAATGTCTTCTTCTCAACATCCTCCTTCCAAATTATCAAAGAAACCCAAAATCTTCGTAAGACCTGTATGGATAAAGAAAATGAGCACTTGTCATCCATCAAATGAATTTGACACACCTACACCAATGCCCAAACCTCCATCTCCTTGCAATGAACCTTCAAAAGAAAACTCTCCTATTGCACAATCAAACTAAGCTTCACCACAACCTTACTCGCCCATAAACCTAGCTTCACCACAATGTTACTCACCTCCTCTTAGTGATCCTTGTGTCACTAGAGTTAGTCAAGCTCAAATTCCACCTCAAAGTGTCAATCAAACTCAATTTACACAACCTTCATTTCCTTACTCACCTCCACTCATCAATCCCTACGTTGCTAGTGTGCTTCAAGCTCAATCTTCACCCTCACCTCAAGGTGACAACCAAACTCAACCTCCACCACCTCCATCTCCAAGTAGAGAAATGCTTGTTGATGAGATCAATCAACTTCAAGACCTTTCTAATCTTTTAGTAATGCACCTTTCAAACCAAACCAACAACCCATCAACAACACTATTAACACCAACCTTGCCTTATACGATCCCTTTGGAACAAGTCGAACATCATGTTGGTTATTGTCCTTGTTGTTGTTACACCCAAAAATAATTCTATCCTTGAGTGAAGATCTTAATTGGATTGAGTATCTCCTCACCCGACCATACCCACTACTTCAAGTCCCTCGCAACTATCCACAACAACCACTTCCGCACCAAACTCACCACCAATAACAAACTAGACATTATACATGTTTAATCTTTCTCGCTTTCAATAAAAATACACCTATCACTTGCAAGCAAGTTCTATGGCACTCAAGAAGTTTTAGGACCTTTATAGTTTTTACTTTTCATGCATGTTGTATTATTGTGTTTTAAACACAATATTTATGCTTAATGAATGAACTCTAATAATAATAAAAGAAAGGGCATTTTAACTAGTCAAACTAGCAATCAACGAATAATGGACCAAAAGTGTTACGGGTCGTTCAAAACTGGACATGATTCGTTACTTTTTAAACTATTGGACTAAAACCGTTATACCCGGTAAACCACAGAGAGAAAAAATGTAATTAACTCTTGTATTTATTATATAGGTCATTCTCCTGATTATTTTATCCCACGTCCCTCATAGAAATTTTTTATACATAACTTTTTGATTAAGGAGATGATTTGCACACTTCATTTTTTTATTTACACACTCAACTCTGCAAGCAGTTAAAGCACACTGTTAATATTGTACATGTATTTAACACATGCATTCGAGTGTTCTAATTAATTCCTAATGTGTGCAAATCAATTCCCTTTCGATTAAGATGTATTGTACATGAAAAATAATTTATAGTATTAGAGTGTAAAAGTCATAAATCTTGGGGAAAATAAAAATGAAACAAATGCAAGGAATTGTAGGTTATCATAATCAAATCTGATTTTTCATTAAATAAACTCGTATTTATAAAAACTATAAGGGAGGGTTGAATAGTTTACCAATTTTAAAGTTTGTTTATAAAAGCGTATATCCGAGTTTAAGTGCTATCAGAATGAACACAATATGAACAATATAAATAAATACACAAACAGTATTAACTACAAAATATTAAGTGCAAAACGAAAGGATAGAGTTAGAAAGATCAAACCACAACACGAACATTTATAGTGGTTCAGTAACGAAGCTCCTCTTTGCCTTACTCCACTCCCTGAGTATCCAACTCGAGAGTTCACTTCACTATGTCAACAAGATCCCTTTAGGCGGAGAAAACCGTACACAAGTAGCTTACACCAATATTCGACACTAAGCTAAATGACGAGTTCTAATCTTAGGTAGAACTGATCTACCACCCACAATCGTATTTTGAGACCTAAAATACTAACTGCTCACTCACGTATTTTCTCACTTAAAATACTATCACGATCTACCCGATCTAACTAATACACAATAATATAATAGTTGTGCTTGATGTACAATATATAACCAAATTGTAACAACGTTACGTATGCACAAACTAGTCTACAATGCTTTGTATCTTGGAGATTATGAATATTCTTCTCTTGCACTTGAAGAGGAAAGATTAGATCACTTGAAAACAAATGTTTATACAAGTTAAATTATCAAAGACTAAGAAATGTGTTGGCTGATTTAGGACAGAAAGAATCATAGTGAAAAAGGTAGAAAATTCTGGAGGAACAATCTACTATTAATAGGCAAAGTCTGGGACCAATTAAGCCTGGCGGCCCCCGAAGCTTCCAAAGGCAAACACTTATCGATATGGGGGCCGCCAGTACCTATCAGGGGACGCCCCCTGTAGGACGCTCTTGTTTTTGTCCTGTGGTGGGGAAATGTTTTCTAATGCAGGTTTTTCTTATTTTTAGGGGGAAATTTTGATTTTAAATATATATTTGAATAAAATATTTCTTTTAATTACAAAAATATTTTGTGTAATTTATTTTTGTAAAAAGGTTTTGTTACATTTATAAAAATGTAAAGTTTAAAACAAAAATGTATAACTTTGATCATTTAACAAATTAATCATTTGTTTGTACATACTGTTAGTACAAAATATGTAATGGGTTGAGTGGATGGATCTGGGGAGTTATTAGACTATGCCCAAGGATGAGATCTTGTACTAAATCAAGTAATGAGATGATTCCCTGCATAATGAAAGATAAACCGATAGTCTTACCGTAGGGACGGACCCCACGATTAGACTCTGACATAAGAGTAAGTAAACATTTTTGTCAGAGAATGTCAGAGTATGTGTGTATGAAATGTGGTCAGAAAATCATACCTTGTGGGGTGTCAGAGTACCCCTTTTTATAGGTGAGCCAAATATTAGGTTTTCCTAATATTTCGCTCATTTCTGTTAGTGGGCCAAAGTGGGACCCTTATCGGATAAGGGTCCGCAGTAATCGTGTCTTGCGGACGTGGGTCTTGGTCCACAGAAGGCCTGTCACGTCCGTCTTATTTCTACTGGGTCGTACCAACATGGGACTGTGCTTAGTTTTAGCCTATTGTGCTTTGTGATTGTCTTGTTGGGCTTGGGCCCATGTATAATTTATGTAATCTAGGCCCGGAGGCCTGTTACACGTATTATACGTCATCAAGTCCCCCTAGTCTAGTGTGTCTATTGCGTGCGATTGTTATTGCGTACGGCAGATATTAGTAGACTAGGGTTCCGGTACTCCTTGTATTTTTGCGCCCTCTGTGCTTGTCTTTCCACGACGTTCTGTTTCCCTTGTTAAGTGGGACGTGGGTGACGTGGACTCTTCGTGGCCTTTCACCTTCTGACTGATTTGACTGGTTAGTCCAACTGCTTAACTGTCATCACTATTTTTTACTTTTCATCCTGGCTATTGACTCAGAGGTCATAGCCACGTGGAAGCATTTGGAAGGAGCTTGCACTTACTATACCGATGGTATAAATACTCGTTGTTGCTTTCACTGTTTCCTTTTTCATTTTCTCGAATTATAATCACCATTGTTAAAAAGTTCTTCAAGCTTTTCAAATATGTTTCCTTTGTGCCCTATTTCGAAGAATTTTAGGCTTTCAGGTTAGGCCCCAATCCTTGCTTACTTTTATCATGAGCAATATTACATATATAAAGTCAGTTCTTACTCTAAAAGCTCTAAAAAAAAATTGCGAATCGTATCATATTCCTGATGAAGTTCATCCACAATTGCCTAGCCCTAACTAGACAATTCATGAAATGCCTACTGGCAAAATAGGTGTATATACTAAGGTTTTTTTGAGTATGCCATTTTTCGATTACCACTTTCCATTTTTCTTGTTAACGTGCTCAGACACTATCACATTCATATATCCCAATTATCCGTTATACATGCGGCCAAAGTGTCTCATTTTGTGATCCTTTGCCGTGTTCACGGTTTTGAGCCAACGGTTGGGCTGTTCCGTTGTTTTTATGTTAATTCCAAAAACAAGGCTGGATGTCATTCAGTAAACGCCAGGGAAATGATGTCGTTCTTTATACCAAACCATTAGACTCATTGAAGAGCTGGAATGACCGCTTCTTTTGGGTCCACGCTTTTGCTTGCCCTACATCCTTTATGTGGAATAGTAGCAAAAGTGTGTCGAAGGACCCTTTTCCTAAATCTTCCCAATATAACGCGAAACATTATGCTACCCTTGTTGCATATCCGGCTCCTTTTCATAAGTATCCGGAACCTTTCCTTTGCTTAATAGGAATTAGTCGTAACTATACCTTAGATGAAGATACTTATCCCCAGTTTTTGCGTGATAATAATGAGGGTGGGTGCTTATTATTATGTCTTACTTATGTTCTGCCTTTTTATCATTTTTGCTGATCATTTTAATCTTTTCTCTTTTTGTTTAGAAAAGGATTTGCTTTCCTTTATCCGAACTGATGATCCTACAAATGTGAGGGTTGGTGAGAGGCAGCGTGCGGAAGGTGAACCAAAGTTGTTAGATACCACTGCGGGGCGTGTTGTTTCGCTCTTATCGGTTGCTCCTGCTCGTGCCTCAAGCGAACTAGAGGCAAGCATGGACAAGCTTTTTGACGAAGGA
>BQNB010000893.1:0-65796 GCA_026074375.1 Tanacetum coccineum | reverse complement strand
ACAAAATTATCTTCTTAAATGAAAGATCATACATCAAAAACATTTTTTTGTAAATACATTTCAAAAACAAAATAAATAAAAAAAACCAAAATATTTTCTTTCTTTTTCAAAAATATGAAAAACAAAAACATTCAAAAACAAATTTTTTAACTTAAAAAAACACACATATCTTCTCCATTTCTATCAGTTTCATGATATTGTATTTTTTAAAAGTGGTTCTTTAAATGTAAAATCAATGTATCATGAACCGAGGAGGAGTAAATCATTCATAAAATGATCTTTCACTCTTAAAATATGTGGTTTGTAATCATAACCTATTCACAAAATGAGGATTTCTTAAAAAACATCTTTCAAAAATCCTCAGAATTTGAAAAATTCAAGTGTGGAAAAACAGCAAAAAGTAACAATCTCTTGAATAAGTTCTCTAATTAGATATTTATTCGAGGAGGAGTTATGAAATTCTTGATTTTCAAAACCTTCTCAAGAATGTTCAAAACTGAAATATTAACTATCTTTTGATAAGTTCTTTAGTTAGATATCTTATTGAGGAGGAGTTATAAATTTTTCAGTCACTTCATCATCAAAAAATAAAAATGTGTTCTCAAAAGCAAAAATAACTTCTTGTTGAACAAAATTTTATCAAAAGGAAAGAATTTCAAATGAATATTTGTTCAAGGGGGAGTTATAAATTTTTTAAGAAAAAAACAGGAACTTAACTGCAAAATAATTCAAAAGGTTTGTTGTAAAAAATAAGTCTAACTCCAAGGGGGAGTTATGATATTTTTTTGGGTATTAAAAACTTACGAAAGTAACTATAAGGACTGAAAGTGCAAAATGTAAAAGTTAGTTTCGTATGGGATGTTATAGTTTACGAAAGAAAGAAGAGGGACTGAAAATGTCAAAATCAAAAGACAGTTTCGTATGGACTAAAAAGGTTTACGAAAGTAACTTGAGGGACTGAAAATGTCAAAAACACAAAGTTATTTTCGGAAGTATAAAAGGAATAGGGTCATACGTAACCTCACTTTCGTATACACACAGTAACAAGGTTTCATAAATCCTTTGCAAAAAGTTCGAGCTTTCGTAACTTAGAAAACAACGATCCAAATCGTTTTGTCAGTTCTCAATGATTGAAAACGTAAGAAACATGATCTATTTTGATTTTCTTTGTGATTAATTGCTATTATTAATTGTTATTATAGGTTTCGTATATATCTAGGGTTTTGTAAAAATGCAAGTGTTTGGATAGTGAAATTGAATGAGGCAAAACATTGATAAGTATCATAGAACATGATTGGAATGGATTGATCACTGAAAATATCATTTGTGAACTAAGATCATGAGGTTTCGTAACCTTGATAGGTTTCGTAAACTGGAAATATTGCTTTCAGACATAAGAACAGTCTTACATTGTGAATAAATGATAAAATAAGCTGAAAATGAAAACAAATCTTTCAGTTTATTAATTTTTCTTTGTTAATTATGTTTATGAAAGTAATGGTTTAAGGTTTCGGTTTCGTATGAGCTTAATAAAATGGTTTCGTAAACAGTATTGGGCCAAAATGGCAGGTTTTGTAAATGATGTATTGGGCTTTTAGTTTGGGTTTTGGAAAACAATTTTAATGGGCTAAATTTTTTTATGAATACTCAAAATGGGCTTAATCGTTAAACAAAATGGCATTTTACGAAAACCAATGATAAATTTAGTTATAAATCATATTTTTATATTGATAAATGGGCCAAATGGTGAAGATTGTGTCCGGTTTTGACCGTTTCCTGAACTTAACAAGATGAGGATTGAGAAATCTACTGACCATCCAATATCGCATATAAGAATATGTTTTGCATAGCTAAATTTTTCATTCCAGTGATCAATGATTCAAATTATATGAAAAGACAAATGAATAAACATGGTGATTCAAATGTCTGTGATCATAAGTTTCTCATTTCTCATCAAAGGCAAATTTCATAGTTTTGAAAAGATTGCTTCAAAAACAGTTCAAAGTAGTTTATGACTAATCTATTGTACTCAATTGGGTAAATGGTCTAAGTCATGTTCGATTTTGACCGTTTTCTGCACTGAACAAAATGAGGAGTGGGTGACTATTGTTACATTAGTTTGGTTGTATAATCATAGTTTTCAAACATCTTTAGAAAACTTGTGATTTTAGAAATGTTGTCTCAATTTCTATCCAAAAGATGTATCTTTGTGTCAGAAAGTGATACTCTTTTACTAAAAAGTTTTATATGAGAATATAAAGTTATACTCTTGGATTTGTTAAAATGGTTGTCACAAACTTGTATTTTTGCCAAATTGGTATTTTTAAAATTAGTGTATATCTTTACTATTCGTGAAAGAGTATCATTTCACAAATGTTTTTTGGTGAGGAAATTCAAAATAAAAAGAGAGATGAAATCCATACGCAAAAAAACAAATCAAAGTATGCTCGAAAAAAAAATGCCAGAGCATACAAAATAAGATCAAAAGAAAAAGACGAATAAAGTGTATGGCATGTGCCCGAAAAAGCAAGAATTAGCACATGAGAAAGAAAATGATCAGAATATGCTCAAAAAGAATTGCCAGAGCATATACAAACAGACATAGTAGAAAGAGACAAAAATGTTATATAAATGAGTATTACATAAACTTTATTCCATTTCAGTAATCACTGCATGTCATCATACAATATTTCACATGGCTCAACAAATCATTCCAACTGCTCAACTTGTCCCCAAATTTCAAAGAATTGGGAGATGCAACAATTATGTTATGCTACAAAGTATTCCATGCTCACCGGAATGCAAAATTGTTGGACAAATCTTGCTTGATCATCCATTGAGTTATGCTCTTACTGTTACTGCCGATGTTCCAACTGTGTATCTACAACAATTATAAAAGACAGTTCGCAAAGTGCCTGATACAAAGGACATTATCATATTCAAGCTAGATAATCAAGAGATAATTTACACTGTTGATATGTTTCGTAACTCTCTTTAACTACCAGTGGAAAGTCCAGAAAATCCATTTGTTGCACCAATCAACATCGAGATTATTGAATCCTTCATGCACATGGTTGGCTATCAAGGTGTTATTGACAAAGGGAGTGCCTTCTACACAAAGTTTCTTGCCCAACCATGACAAACAATGTTCAAAGTGTTCAACCACTGCTTAACCACAAGAACATCTGGGCATGATCAAACCAAAGTCAACATTCTTCAGTTATTTCATGATGTGGTCAACTACACGAATGTTGATTATGCTGCTCTTCTCTGGTGGGATTTCATGAACTGTGTATTTCAGAAGAAGGATGTCATTCAGTACCCTCAATTCACCAAGCTTATAATCGCTGATTTGATGAAGAAGTATCCATCCATTCCTTAAAGACATGACGAGAATTATCATTCCACTAAGGATTATATTCCGTTGGTTAGTGTTTACTCTACAAAGAAATGTGCTATTTCGATGGATGCTGATTCCAGATGCAATCTTAACTGAGGAGATCCGTGCCACTGATGACTATAAGGAGTATGAGATAGTGTTTGTTATGTAGCTGTTCCAATGAATCAACCGAAACCCATTGTTTCTACCCAAGGAACGCATAGGTCTATACCTAGAGCCTATAGGACACCTACCCTTTCTACTGAGAGTCCTTAGGGGAAGAAGAGGAAGCAAAGTGCTGGAGAAGCTAGTTCACTAAGACAATCGTTCAAAGTTACTATCAGACAGAAGAAGCATAGTACAACTTTAATTCCACCTCCTAGTGATGACAAAGAAAGAGATGAAATTGCTGAGACAACTCTCTTAAGTCTCACTTTGCACAAAACTGCGTTAGCTGCTGAAGCACAAGAAAATGTTGCTAAAGTACAAGAGAAATTGGCAGATGAAGAGATTGAAAAGATGGTCGAAGGTGAAGAAGATGAAGAATCATATGCTAGTATGTTTGTTGATTTTGTGCTTAATGATGATGATGATTCCGGTACAAAGATAAAGCCCGAGAGTCATAAGGAAAATCCGAAAGTTGTTAATGACGATGATGATGTGAATGTTATTGAGAAGAAAGATGATGAAAAGAATGATGAGGGTGCTAAGAAAATGGATGAAGTTGTTAAGGAGAAAAACAATGGTGCAACGGATAGTCAAGAGACTAGGAATGAGCAGATGCATATACCAATTCCCACACCAAATAGATCTCCTAGGAAAGACTTATCTTCGGATAAGACAATTTCAGAGGAATTGACGGCAAAAGTATCACCAAAAACTGCTACCACATCCAAAAATTCTTCCAAATCAAAAAGAAAGAAAGGATTTACTTCTAACAAGACAAAGATTCTGGCGTGAAGCATTGCCGACATGTGCAGGCGACGTGGTCAAATTTGCACCTATATTAAAACTAAATTTGTTACTCATGAGTTTTTTATGGGAAAGATACGAGAAGTTCTTGATCATTGCAACAATGTTGTATCTGAGATGACGTTTGCAAAGAGAAATGAGATGATCAAAGAAGAAATGCCACGACTGGTTAATCTTGCGGTTAACAAGGATCGAGAAATTGTTCCTAAAAATATACCAGAATTGATCGCCAAGGAATTTGCCACTAATGGACCAAAAATGATTAAAGAATTATTTCGAAAGCACATGCAGAACACCACTCTCAATCTGTACCCTACAACAATTTCGTCAACTGCTAGAAAATCAACTGCTGATCTTCAACATCAGTTATATTTGAACATGAATTCAAAACCTCAAGATCAAGCAGCTGATCCAGAATTATGGGAAATATTGAAAGTAAAGTTTGAAAAACCATAACTTTTCACATGTCACGATGAATATCATACGGATGCTGATCCTCCCAAAGGGGGAGAAATAGAGCGAAAATATATTTTGGTAATTGACAGCAAATGAGAAGATGGGAATCGTTTGTGAATGGAAGACCAATTCTGCCGACGATGAAGCGTTTGTAATAATCAACCCTTAGGGAGAGATTGTTAGGTTTAAGAAAAGTGTTTATTATTAGATGAATTGGTTTTTGTATAGTTTTGTTTAGTTTTATAGTTTTATTAGTAATTATAATGTAATAAAGTCTATCTTGGTCATAGTTAAGTAAAATTGACTAAGTTTTGACTAAAGTTAGGAAAATAGAATAAGAACAACAATAAGTATAAATACCCATCTAGGAGGGCTATTTATACAAGTTGTTAGCCTTAAAATATGTCGACTGATACGGAATTACATTAGTTTAGATATAGTCGGATACGCAAGGACTAATAATGTTATTAGGTGATAGTTAGGCATGTCATAGGCTATATATATCTCCTCCTTACTTCTAAGGAGGGGTGATGATTCATTTTGTAACATTTCACATAAGTGTGTGTGTGTTTATCTCTTCTATCACATATACATCTTTTCCCTTTCTCTCATCTAATTTAATATGGCTTACTTTCTCTTTAATTCTCTCCGACCTTTGGATCGTGTGTTTTAGGCTAGAATATTTATTGGTAACAATTGGTATCAGAGCCAGGTTCTGATACCAATTGTTACCCATAAAGATTCTAGCCTAAAACACATGATCCGAAGGTCGGGGAGGATTAAAGAGAAAGTAAGCCATATTAGATTAGATGAGAGAAAAGGAAAAGATGTGTATGTGATAGAAGAGAGAAACATACACACACACCTTATGTGAAATGTTACAAAATGAATCCTCACCCCTCCTTGAAAGTAAGGAGGGGATATATATAGCCTATGACACGCCTAACTATCACCTAATGACATTATTAGTCCTTGCGTATCCGACTAAATCTAAACTAATGTAATTCCGTATATGTCGACATATTTTAAGGCTAACAATCTTTCCCCAATATGTGGACATACGGAATTACTTACAATGTTCTTATCAAGTACAAATACAAACAAAATAAAGACATCCAAAGTGCTTCCATTGCTGAAGATGACATCTTTGTCTTCTAGTCTTGATACTTATACTCCAACTTAGATCTTCTGTGTCTTTACTTGATCTAGAACCATTATAGTATGCATGACTTGAATTAACTTCCCTCCAATTCATGTTGCATGTCTTGAAAAGCTTTCTTCATAGACTCCTTTTTGACAAAGTTTCTGAATCAGCTTCCCCCCAAACCAACATCCGTATCTTAAGCAGATTCTGAAACTTTGATGTAGTTCGAACGATCTTCTAACATTAACATTTAAATTTCATAGCGGAATTTTGTAGAAGAATCAGCCAACCACACCAACTAATACTGCTTCTATACTGTATCATGACATTTGGTCTTGGTGAATATTCGTTCGGGGGTACATGCGAGAAATCAGCAACAAATCTTCTCACATGTGTAGAATACTTCACACAAACCATACTAAGTAAAGTATTATAAACTAATTCCCCTTGAAAGTTGACCTGATTACATCAAAGTATCAAAGTACACGTATTCCCCCATGATGGTTTCGAACTCTCGGAAGCATCATTGACGTGTACGCACATATACTCGAGAAGTTCTTGTCTTAAGCAAACATCTTGAAAAGTTATGAATGACATTGAAGAACTTTGAAAGATTTTACTTAGACTGTTAGCCTTAAAATATGTTGACTAATATGAAATTACATTAGTTAATAACTAGCCAAACACGCATGGACTAGATTAGACTTTATAGTATAGTTTAGTTGTGTTTGGACTATAAATACCCCCTTCATACTTCTATGGAGGGGTGAGGATTCATTTTGTATCGTAAGTTGTGTGTGTTTTTCTCTCTTAAGACACACACATCTTTCCCTCTCTACACTTTTCTCTCTAATCTAATAAACATGGCAACTTATTTCTTTTATCCTCTCCGACCTCTGGATCATGTTTAGTTAGTGATTTCTTATTATTAACATTAACATTGGGGAAGATAAAGTCAAATCAATATAACCTCCACCAAGAACATCAACGTTGGGGAGATCAAAGAAGACCTCAACATTGGGGGAGATTGTTAGCCTTATTTTCTATAAGTCAAACAAGAATGTTTATGGTCGTCTTTGTTTAGATTAAGTCTTGTAATGTAATAGGCTAGTCGGGATTAACGGGCTTGGACGTTAAGCTAATATTGTTTGTGTTTCAGGCTTAAAGCCCAAGATAAGCCAAGCCTGGCCCAAGTAGTAAGCCCACATGTCACTTATGGCTCAAGGATATAAATAGGACCCTCTTCACATATAGAGAGGGTGTTGGTTACCATTTTTCTCACATTCTATGTGTATGTAACCTCCCCCCTCACTTTCTCTCTCTAATATAATCTTCCATTTTCTTTTCTCTCTTTTCTAGCTTATTGCTTATTTGGTATTCCTTATTGTTGTGAAATGGTTTATATTTGGGATAACATGTGGACTTGATTTTCTCCATTAATTTTGAAACAAATAGTTCAAGCCTCGATCCTCAATGTCAAATGATGTTTGAACAACACGGTTCAAGCCTTGATCCTAAATTTCAAATATGACGTTTAAACACAACGGTTCAAGCCTCGCACCACAACATCAACAAAAGTTCCTACAACAGATATGAGAGTCATGACGTCAATGATAGAGTTGGAAAGTATGTTCGGTCCTTTGTTCGACGAATATTTCAATGGAGATAATAAAGTTGTTTTAAAGTCTTTCGCTGTTACTACTGCTGATGCATCCGATAAACGTCAACAACAACCATATTCAACTTCATCTACTTCTACTCTAGAAACAACTGTCACTGCTGATGGAAACTTCGAATTTGTAAATATTTTTATTTTTCTCTTTATTTTGATTTATAAATATTTTTGAAAAACAAAATACAAAAAATATAAAACCAACAAAAAGAAAATACAAAAATATAAAGCCTAGAAAAACAAAATATAAAATCAGAAAAATTTCAAAATACCAAAAAGAATCTTCTCGACATGTCTCTTGGAATCGATAACATTTACGTACCAAGAAATGTCGATTAACATTGACACGGGTGTGTAAATGAAGTTCGAGCAAGAGTTCAAACGTTTTAAAACATGTCATTTCTAAATTTTCTTAATGACTTATGTACATTTCAGTGCATAACTTAGACCTGAATGTAATAGGGACGTGTACGCTTCAGTGCACTTACTCTACAAATAGAAGAGAAATCTTCTATCATGTGTTTTAAAAGCCGTTGAACACAATTTTTCAAAAAGAACTTTTCATGTCAAATTGTTCACAATATAATTTGTGATATCTTTTCATAATAAGTGGTATTTATTAAAATTGTGTGTTCAACACTCCCTTCCTTAAATAAGTTTAAAAATTGTGGTATCAATTTTTCTCAAAATGTCATATTTATGTAGATCAATTTTTGAGGGAGAGCTTTTAAAACCAAAGCCTTTTAATGTATTTTGGGTACATATCATAAATGTCAATTTTATGTATCCAAAAGCATTTCATAAAATTAAAATGTGGAAATTAAAATGTCAATTAATAATATACATTGTTCACTAAGGCATCTCACTCCGTCTTCAACATATTTATGGTGTCATATCATTTTTTCCGTGTAACGTCATGTTTTAAAAATTAGTGGTATCCCACATACTATGTTGAAGGGGAGCTATAAAAAAAATGAATTCATGCGATATCATGGTATAATTTTTCTCCACATGGATTTTTTTTTCATGTAATAAATTTTAATCAATTGGTATTTCAAATACTAAATGTTTTATTATTTTAAATAAGGGGAGAAAATATGATTAAAATATGATATAGAAGAATGTGATCTTTAGGACTCTAAGTGCAACTCTTTCTTTCATGTGCAAAACAATTTCGAATCTCAGAGCACATGTGTAGGGGGAGTATTTCAAAATGTCTGTATCAAAGGTTTTATGGTTCGATCTCTATACCAACAACCAATTAACTTACGACGTCGATAAAGTCATAAGGTGGTTAAGGTTAGGTATAAGTCCTATGATCCAACCAGAACCAGAGGGATCTACCCAATGACAATCCATAGTTAGAAATAGCAGTCCTTAGGTATGAATGGAGATGAATGAGAATAAGTAAAAAATGCCGACTAAGGTTGAGCTAACACTGGAACAATCACAACAAGGTGTTAGTGA
The DNA here is from genome assembly GCA_026074375.1 of Tanacetum coccineum. Taxonomy (NCBI): domain Eukaryota; kingdom Viridiplantae; phylum Streptophyta; class Magnoliopsida; order Asterales; family Asteraceae; genus Tanacetum; species Tanacetum coccineum. The sequence goes on along the minus strand of BQNB010000893.1, from coordinate 56,706 downwards.
TGACGTCTTGGTAAGCATTGAAGGGGTTGAAGAATGAAAAAGAAATGTATGGATAAAGGGTGAAAACAAAGCAGCCCTCCACACACCTTTAGGCAGAAACTTGGTCAATACATAATCTATCAGAATCACAAGATGATTGGTGGTATAGAAGAAAGCCGTCATGGATCTAGTGATGCAATGCACAACCCTTCCTAGCCATTCGAGTTTCTCTCAAAAGAAACTTGTCTCATTTGTCACGGAGATACACACGTTATCTATTGACATCTCACTCCGAGATTGTTGATATTGAATAGGTGGCAATCAGCTCTATCCTTCGATTACTAAACTAAAAATGCACAAATCGAGTCTAGAGCCAAGAAGAGATCAAATTAAAAATCTTAGTAGGACACAATGTCAAACTACACTTGTTGAACACCATAAAGTCCACAAGTCGTAACAAAGAGTCCTACGCATTATCCTTGAGATCTTGCCAGAACATCCAAGTGATACTTAAGTATTCACAGTGAAGATGGAAATCCTGCTTGAGCCAACATCAAACAAGCTCTTGGTAGGTGACTTGTGAGATCCTATATGGATCAAACTTATGATACTGGATATTGAATCGGTCTAGTTTATGAATTGACGGTTAATGAATTTGATAAACGCTTAAAACTCTCGATGTGTTACAAAAACACCTTTACAAGTGACACGTCGATTGATTTTCAAATCAATTTTCTCTTCAATCGGTGAGACTTTGTCTTACTGGTTCATTCTTACCGTGTTGTCTGCGTTAAGGCGCTCCGGTAACGAGAACGGCTAGTACAGCTGCAAAACCCTGTCAAAAAGATTCATATGAATTCTATCTGATCACAGATAGTATTTATACTGATTAACGGGGAACCGTGGTTATTGAAACTGTATTCGACAAAGTGACAAAGACACTTTCGTCCATATTTATTGTTTATTACTAACCGTTTAAATGCAGATTTAAACGTCGGTGTTGTAACCTTGTACCAGCGAAATCGGATTCATTACCACATACTCATACTCAAGCTTTAAAAGTCAATCATTTAGCATCAAGATTGTTGATCCTAAACTTCCTCAAAGATCTTCAAAGTCAAATCAAGAATCGTATTTTGGGGAGATTGTTAGCCTTATGTTCATATAAGTCAAACAAGAATGCAATGAGTATAAGTATGTCAGTCAAGAGCATAAGTTGATCAAGAAAGTCAAATAAATATGATTAAAGTCAATGAGATGATGCAAGATGAATGATCTCAAGAAATCAAAGTCAAAAGATGAAGGCTCAAGATCAAGATCACACAAATGACACTGAAAGAATGTCATCAGTCGTATGAAGCATGAATGAACAAAGCCATTACAAACAAGAAAAGACAAAGACAAGACCAAAGAAGGCAAAACTCAAACGTCATATCTTCAACATTAGGAAAGATAAAATCAAATCAAGATAACCTCCATCAAGAACATCAACGTTGGGGAGATCAAAGAAGACCTCAACATTAAAGGAGATTGTTAGCCTTATTTTCTATAAGTCAAACAAGAATGTTTACGGTCGTCTTTGTTTAGATTAAATCTTGTAATGTAATAGGCTAGTCGGGATTAACGGGCTTGGACGTTAAGCTAATATTGTCTATATTTCAGGCTCAAAGCCCAAGATAAGCCAAGCCTGGCCCAAGTAGTAAGCCCACACGCAACTTATGGCTCAAGGGTATAAATATGACCCTCTCCACACATAGAGAGAGTGTTGGTTACCATTTTTCTCACATTCTATGTGTGTGTAACTTCCCACCTTACTTTCTCTCTCTAATCTAATCTTCCATTTCCCCTTTTCATTTTGGCTTTATTACTTGTTTCATTTAAAATTTAACCACGTTACCTCGATTTTAAAGCTTGATTTTGATATTTAAGTTTAAGAGCAATACAATGTGCTTCCATTATTGAAAAATCTTTTTGAAATTGGGCAATGGTCTTTTTGAGTAAAATATTTTCAGACTTGAATGATTGTTTTGAGTAGTCAGTTGTCTGGCTATCAAGTGATGAATTAAGCATAGGACTTTGAACTTGACATTGTTTAAGATACTGGTCAACCCTACCTTCATTAATGATTTTAGGTTGCTCAGTATGCTGTTGTCCTATAGCAAAGATATTACATTCAACAGTTAATTGTACCTCAGCCATTGGCTGTTCGTCATATATGGGTCTGATATCTGCATCATCAGTATTTGTATCATTCCCTGACCTGCTGCTGTCATCTTGCACTTTTGATTTTGTTCCACTGCTTTCTGTGATAAACAAATCAACATCTACTGCTTTACCTGTATCAACCTTACTCTCTTGCGTCTGCATCTGTCTTTTATTCACCCTTCTATCATACTATCTTTGATGACGTATTCTTTCAGCAACAGACTTCTTAACATTACCCATATGTTGAAGTAATGTGTCTCTGAATTGTTTAACTTCGATTCCAGTGTATTCAGCAAAATACTTACTTGTCATTTGACTATCATAATCCAAGGAAAACTATGAATCGATAAAGTTCTAAAACTGGTTATTTACCACCCAAAAGGCTTCCATGGATACGTCTTATTGAAATTCATCTTTGTCAAGTTGCTTTTGTAGTTGATCTACGTTGAGGAGTGTTGGATCGTTTTCTGAATAGATCTTAACCTTTATCTTGTAAAGGGTTTGTTCCTTTAGATAATTCTAAAGCAACAATAATGAAACACTGATTTGAACACTATTGATTATGCGAAAACTAATCAATAATGCTAAGAAGAACAGTATTAAGAATCACAAAAGAACTTTATATTATAACTTGAATCTACCTAGGTTACAGATTACAAAAACTATGATTGCTAATCGATCTCTATTGATCTGTGTAGAACTATATCTACTAACTATTCCTAGGGTTCCTTTTATAGACTAAGGAAACCCTAATGGGCTTTACAAAACGCGTTAAGAGATAATGCATATCTATTCCTAATTTATCTCATGCATATCTCATAAGCAGTACTAATACAATATACTAGCATTACTAATACTAACTAACAATACTAACTATTACTGGCAGTACTAACATTGTACTGGCAGTACTAACTACAAAGCTAGCAGTACTAAAGACTTAGACTTATTTCTTCAATCTTCATTAACAGCATTAAGTCTTCACTAGCAGTATTAATCTTGAGCCAGCAATATTAACTTGTAGAAGCTTCAGAATCAAAATCCCAACAAGGAGCATTATACTTGTGAAAGTATCAGCATCTTGACCAAAGAGTGACAAGAATGCCTATTTGAATCCATGTTCGATGCGAGTGCCTTTTAAGTCTTCTTTAGAAAGAACTTGAAGGTGTGAATGAAGAGATAAAAAATATGCCATGCATCTTTCTTTTGCTTTTGACATCTTGTATTTGATTGAATGCACATCTTTTGTTGCAAAATCCAAGCTACTTTCCTTTACCGATTTGCTAGATGCAGTCTCTGAATTACTGTCTTCTTTCTTAGAACACGTGTTTTATATGACAACTATATCAACTTTCAATGAATCAACATTCAATGCTTGAATTAGATTTGAATGATCTTCTTGTGTCTGCATCAACTTCTTTTGTTTCAACAATTTTAGAGTTCGTTGTTGATGAAGAATTATCTCAAGCATGTATTTCCCAATATAATCCATGTTACAGATCATTGCATCTTGGAAGGATTGAGCATTAAATCTTGTGTGTTTTTGCATACTCTCTTTGAATTTTAAATTGAAAGCATTTTCAATCTTTGTTATGAGTTTTGTCAAAGTAGTGTTGCAATCAGTCTAAGAAAGTATATCTTTAGTAAGATGCTGTTCTAGTAAATTCAAGTCTTGAGAGAATGTTCTTTTGAAGATAGGCATGGTACCAAAATCTTGTAAAGTTTCTGTGAGAAACTTAAATTGTGACTTAATTTCTCTAAGACTGTTCATGCATCTACTTCTTAAAAGCTATGTCTTCTCTTGAACTTTAGAAGTTGAACATGAAGAAACTGTGTCATTGTGAAGAACACTTGATGTTTGAGTTGGAAAATTGGTATTAGTATTTGACATTTTGATGTTGTGAATGGATATCGGATCTTAAGTAATTAAGTGATTGTTGTTGTGGTTAAGATAAATCAATTCTATTTCACTGGATTTTACAATTCTATGACTTAAACCGTGAAAAGAATAATCGTTTACAGGATTTTACTAAATCAAGAAGAAACTGTGAAAGATGAATTGTTGTTGTTGTTGTTAATTAAAGTTGCAGGGACTATCAGTTCAATAACAACTCACTTTGGAGGACTAACGGCTGAATTATAAACAATGAGGACTAATGGTGAAAGACAGTTTCAACAATGAGGGTTAACTAACCAACAAAGGACTAACTTTGGAATTATCTTAGAGACCAAGGACTGCAAGTGTCAAAATAGAATTTTGAGTTTAATAAAACGCTTTTTCCTCCTATTTATGTTGTCTTCTTCATTGAATATGTTAAAATGATAACGTTTTTGTTTTTAATCTCGGGGAGTCGTATGGTTATCGTCGATAAAAAGTAAACACACTATGACGATCTACTAAGGATCGCGATCGTAATGATATAGGTTAGAAGACGGTTGATCACCCGAAACTCAAAACCGAAAAACCCAAAATGACTTGAAACGTGTATAATTCGTCTTTGTAAACTGATTAAATCGCCTCTGTGTTTGTGATTAAACCGCCTACACAAACATGATTTAATCGCCTCTCCTTAAATGATTAGTTCGCCTAAGTCCTTTTTGTTTAGTTCGCCTTTAGATTTGGATTAATTCGCCTTACTACAAATGATTTGATCGCATCCTATGTTTTATTCTTAACTCGCCTCTTACAGTTGAAGTTTGACTCGTCTTCACATACAACCAAAACATACAACCTCCTTTTTCTTTTCTTTTAACAGAAACCAACAAAACCAATCGTCCTTGATCGTTGTCTTTTGCATAAATCGTGTGGACCACTTCAAAAGAAATAAGCTAACCAAAGAGCTTGAATAAGCTTCTTTATCACAAGAATAAGCTTTATAAAAGATGCTTAAAACCACAAATAAGCCTTGAAAATGACTTTTAAGCTTTGAAACACCTTTAACTAATAAGCTACAGAGATAAAACTTGAGTAAGAAAGAAACACCAAGCCGAAAAGAAAAAGCTATAAAATAAGCTTGTAAAAACTGATTTAGACTAAATAAGCCTATACAAAAATAAGTCGAACCCTAAATAAGCTGTAAGTAATACAATGTTTTTAATCACAAAACTCAAAGTATGCCATGACCTGTTGATTGACTCAAACAAGCCAAAATACAAAAAAAAACTTTACTACGATATGGAAGCTGTAAACCCACAAAGTGAAATCACTAAGAAATAAAAACAAAAGTTGTAGGATTTGTTTAACAGTATAAGCCTAAAAAACATATGAGCCGAGACATCAAAGTTTGCCCAAAATGTTATAGTAGCTTCTTTAACCAAATCAACAAAAGAAAAAAAATAAGCCAGCATATAAATAAGCTATAAAATAAGCACAAATGAACCACAATCGTATCATAATCCACCCTTTGTCTCTGATACCACATGTTATCCTAAATATAAACCACTTTACAACAATAAGCAATATAAAATAAGCAATAAGTTATAAAAGAGAGAAAGGAAAATGGAAGATTAGATTAGAGAGAGAAAGTAAGGTGGGAGGTTACACACACATGGAACATAAGAAAAATGGTAACCAACACCCTCTCCATGTGTGAAGAGGGTCCTATTTATACCCTTGAGCCATAAGTGGCGTATGGGCTTACTACTTGTGCCGGGCCTGGCTTATCTTGGGCTTTGAGTCCTAGACATGGACAATATTAGCTTAACATCCAAGCCCATTAATCCCGACTAGCCTATTACATTACAAGACTTAATCTAAACAAAGACGATCGTAAACATTCTTGTTTGACTTATAGAAAATAAGGCTAACAATTTTTATGTTTGTAGTTTGCTTATTTCATGGTGTTCGTGGGTTCTTTAACTTATTTTGAGCTTATATAGCTCATGGCTCATTTGGTATAATAAGTTTGTGTGGATTAAAGCTTGTACTTTCTTGTTTATCATGTTGCTAGCTTATTTAGTCCTTGATTTTGTATCTTATTCTTGTGGCTAGATAGCTTATTTGGGGTGGTTTTGCTTATTTGCTTATTTCGAACCTTTGTTAAGTTTTTGTTGTTCTTAGTGGTGGTTTGGAGCCATTTGTACTCACTTTGTTTGTTTTCTAATCGAATTCAAGCAAGAGTACAAGTGGTTGTCCTTGTTTTTTGTTTAGTAGTTATTTTCTAGCAAAAGAACAAAATTTGGTACATGTAGCAGTTTGTTATGTGGTCCCAAAGTTCGCAGCAGTTTGATAACAATATTGGCAGCGGTTTGCACTCTTTGTAAGCCAGCGGTTTGTCTATTCAAGCCAGCGGCTTGACTACAGGTCTAGCGGTTTGTTCATTTTCTTGGTCTACCTAAACAAACCGCTGCCCATTTGAATACAAGGAAGTGGTTTAGTCTTCACTCTAGCAGCGGTTTACTAATGTTAAAAGGCTAGCGGTTTGGAATAACAAGAGGCAGTGGTTTAGTTGGGTTTAAACAAGGCAGCGGTTTGTAACTGTTTTTGTCGGCTGTTTTTCAGAGTAGCCAGCAGTTTGCCAATTAGTTTTGACAGCGGTTTACTTACATTGTGGTAGCGGTTTACTTAAATTTATTTCCAGTGGTTTTCCTCTTTGTGCCAGCAGTTTGATAACCTTTTTGCAATAGGTTTGATACACTTCTTGCCAGCGGTTTGGCACACTTTTTGCCAGCGGTTTAGCAGTTCTTCTTTAGGCAGCAGTTTGCTTTATTTAGGTAGCGGTTTGACACTTTTTGCGCATCAGGTGGGCATGTGACAGACTTTGGGCATATGACCGAATTTGGAAATCTAATCATCAAAACAAGAACACCAAAGCAAACACAACACTTAATCCTAAAACAACCGTTATAAGATTCACTAAAACATCAAAACGGCTACGGAATTTAGATTTTAATGTCAAGTGATCACGACGTTTATTTGGTATCCCTTATTTGAGATTGAAGTGGGTTTCACGAAGGCAACTACTTACTTCATCATCGAGACTTCCTTCTACTTTCTACCCCTTTTTTTCAAACCTAATCTATCGACTGATGACTTGCTTGAACGTATACAGTTATGATTGAGACTTGAATTATCTAGTTATACCCGATGTAAGGAGTTACATTGTAGTACTCACGGGTTATAGCTATCACTTTAAGGAGTTACATTGTAGTGCTCAGTGACACATGCAGATGCATATGTGGATTTTTCAAGAGGTGTTGTACTTTTCATATACTTTGTGATTGGGTATAGGGTACTTAGAGGCTTTCTTCTGCACTGTTCTTCAATCAACAACAGTGCAAGCTTAAGTAACAAATTTGGGGAATCTTACTTTACTTTCAAGTTTGGTATATCGGGTTTACCTCACCATGTGGTCACAGCAATAGCCGACAGAATACGAGGTTGGTAAGTTAGCCAGAGAGCTTAAAGGTTGAGATGTAATCAGCAATTATTACGGGATATTTGAAGCTACAACATGTCAATGGTACTTCACAGTCTAAGTAAAATCTTTTAAAGTTCTTTAATGTCATTCATAACTTTTTAAGTTGTTTGCTTAAGACAAGAACTTCTTGAGTATATGTGCGTACACGTCAATGATGCTTCCTAGAGTTTGAAACCATCATGGGGGAATACATGTACTTTAATACTTTGATGTAATCAGGTCAACTTCCAGGGGGAAGTAGTTTATACTACTTTACTTAGTATGGTTTGTGTGAAGTATTCTACACACGTGAGAAGATTTGTTGCAGATTTCTCGCATGTACCCCCGAACGAATATTCACCAAGACCAAATGTCATGATATAGTATAGAAGCAGTATTAGTTGGTGTGGTTGGATGATTCTTCTACAAAATTCCATTGTGCACTTTAAATGTCAATGTTATAAGATCGTTTGAACTGCATCAAAGTTTCAAAATCTGCTCAAGATACGGATGTTGGTTTGGAGGGAAGCTGATTTAGAAACTTTGTCAAAAAAGAGTCTATGAAGAAAGCTTTTCAAGACATGCTGCATGAATTGGGGGGAAGTTAATCCAAGTCATGCATACTATAATGGTTCCAGATCAAGTAAAGATACAAAAGATCCAAGCTGGAGTACAAGTATCAAGACTAGAAGACAAATACGTCATCTTTAGCAATGGAAGCATTTTGGAAGTCTTTATTATGTTTGTATTTGTACTTGATAGGAACATTGTAAGTAATTTCGTATGTCCACATATTGGGGGAAGATTGTTAGCCTTAAAATATGTCGACTTATACGGAATTACATTAGTTTAGATATAGTCGGATATGCAAGGACTAATAATGTCATTAGGTGATAGTTAGGCGTGTCATAGGCTATATATATCGTCTCCTTACTTCTAAGGAGGGGTGATGATTCATTTTGTAACATTTCACATAAGGTGTGTGTGTGTGTTTCTCTCTTCTATCACATATACATCTTTATCTTTTCTCTCATCTAATCTAATATGGCTTACTTTCTCTTTAATCCTCCCCGACCTCTGGATCGTGTGATTTAGGCTAGAATCTTTATGGGTAACACAAGTCTTTACATTTTGTAAACTCACTTCTCCCTCCCATTTCTATTTTCTCTTTGGAATGAAAAACTTTGAAAATGATGAAAAATACTCTCTAGCTCATCTCCTCTATTCTATAGATTTCATATGATATCTACTATGCAAACATGACATATAACAGTCATGATTTTATAAAAAGTGATAAAGACTCTAAATTTAGAGTATAAAAATCATTAGAGTGTTAGGTATTCTCGTGTCAAGGCTTCAAGTCATGGCCATAAAGTGTTGCCACATCATCTTAATTGTCACACCCTGCCAAGGCGGAAACGCGAGGCGTAACGAGAAAGGATATCATCACAACACAATGGCGTCTATACAGAGAATTCTATATGAAATAAATAAGTAAAGCATAGACACAAAGTGTCATAACAATACCCATAAAACTAACCAAAATCCAAAAGGCGTCTTTATTGATGAAACGAAAGTTCTCGCCAATAGAAAGACATGCAACAATTATCCATAATCCAAACAATGCAAAATTCAAGACAATAAAGCAATAAACTCCATGACATCCTACGGTCTCTTTCTAGCCACTTCTCTCTATCTTATTCCCATGATGCTCACCTGAAAATGATGCTTAAACGTCAACATAATGTTGGTGAGAGTCATAGGTTTAAGACACGCCAATAACTCGCTTTGAAATCACTGTGATAAATAAAACATAGCATAGCAGGACATACAACGAACTATCATACAAGCTAACATGCAATCACATCAATCCACATTGAGACGTTCACGCTCAATGATCACAAACATAGAAACAAAACGTACAACAATGAGATGATCACGCTCACTATCAACAATCCACAACAATGAGACGGTCACGCTCACTACTAACAATCCACAACAATGAGACGGTCACGCTCACTACTAACAATCTACTAATGCCTTGAGACGGGCACGCTCAAGCATAACAATCCATATCACATTAGCAAGTAGCACATAACATACAATAGTCTCGTATAGCCCATGCCTCATTTAAAAAACATTATCACAGTAACTAAAACATTTAATACTTATAGCATCATTTTCACCCCAAAAAAACATAAAAAAAGAGGCTATGAAACTCACCTGGTTCTAAAGCAATTTCCAAAATCCTCGCACAAAGCTAAACAACAAAATAACACGTGTTACACGCTACAAAGCCAAAAGCTTAAGCACATGTAACAATCATATGATGGATGTATAAGGTGTTTATTTACCCTCATGGGTCACCCTGACACCATGCCCAACATTTACCAATTCGTTTACACACTTTTCCAATGTTCAACAATTTACCTGAAAACGCAGAATTTTGACCTCACTTTACTATTTCCTAAACCATACATACTGAGCTTTATAAATTTTACCAAAAATCACAGGTTCAATACCATGAGTCTAATAACTCCTTGATTTTTCCACTAATTTATTTCCCCTCTTAAGTATCCCAAATAAAATCAAACTTTTAACTACTCAGTTTCAGATCTGATTGCACACTAAAAAGTTTAGACCTAAAAACCGTACTTAGACTCCAAATCAGAAGCTATTATTTAGGGTATTTTTAATAAACACATAGAACTAAACTACTGTAGGTTGGCTAATCCTAATTCAAATTTTAAGTGGGGGTTTTACACCTCGTAATCTGATCTAAATCTGACCTGAATTACTGCTTTGACAACTTTTCTCGTAACCAACATTTGAATGACTTCCTGACCTTAAAAACTTTCGAGGCCGGATGTTCTGGAAACTAGACTCTCTGAGCTACATCATAGACACCGGAACTTGACAAAATCTATTACCATCATCTAGATAACAGCCGAACAACACAGACCTAAATTCTGCCCTAATCTAAATCATGTTCTAACGCGATCTAAACCCTAACGAATACACCCATATGATCCTAATTAAACCCTAATCATTACTATATGATTAAACATCATTAATTTACAGATTTTATAAAACCCTAATTCCATCATAATAATTATTACATGTTTTTAATGATAATTAACTTCAAAGGATTATAGTATATACCTTAAATCTTCAAATCTTGAACACAAAACCACCTAGCTTGAAAATTTTTTTTCTTCTTGTGATGGATTCGGCTGGAACAAGTAGGGAGGAGGTAGAAAAGTGTTTTAGGGATATTAAGGTTTAGTATTTATAGGATTAGAGTCCATGTTTAAGTCAAATTTGTTTCCTTTTTCCTCCCTTATCCCTTAACCGGCCAAACTCCTATCCCCTTCTTTTTTTTATTATTTATTAATTACTTAATTATTTGCATTACCTTAAGTTTTTATAAAAACCTAAGCTTATTTGAGTATACCTTTTTGCGTAAACGCAATTTACTAGACTTTTAAAATGACTAACTTTTCATTTTCATTAAACCTAACTTTTCAAAAATAGAAATTTCATTTCTTTCTTATTCTAACCACTAACACCTATTCATACCTAACATTACTAACACATAAATACGTATACATAATAATACTTACACGATAAATTACTAAAATGCTCAAATCACGAAATCATTTCCTTGTCACCAAAAGTGAACGAAATTAACTCCACAAAATCCAACACAAATCCAATCCCAATGAGTACCAAATCTCACATAAACACATATAAACGCGTATAAACACAAATAACACATAACCCATACATTGCAATAGATACATAAGTCAACACTAATAGTTTGACTAACCTGCCCAAGTCATGGTTGTCACAGTATCCCCTCCTTTAGGAAATCTCGTCCCGAGATTTAACTAAAAGGTTCAACTCTATCATTACCAAACAATTAATCGAGGATACTTATCTTTCAAGTAGTCCTCACATTCACTTTGAATTCCAACTAACTCACAAGATATCTTACTGCTAACAACTTTGCTTGCCCACAAAGGGTACGCATAGCAGCATAACCGCTCCAAACGAAAAGAAACATCCAACTACTTGAACCTCGCCCTTCATCGAGGAGACTCGTCAAAAACCTTTAGTTGCGTAACAATGTCATTTACTACCCGGTCTCGCAACTCATCAAATAAGAACTGTCTTGAAACCAAGTTATAAGTTGTTACAAAGCCCAATGTTTTTGAAGAATCAGCTCGACTTCGAGTTTATTCATAAAATAACTTTAACCAAAATCACACAAACACATCTAGGGGCTTACTAAGGTCTACAAGAAACCTTACGTACCCAACTTTAACTAAAACTCCCAATGATTCCTTGCTTAACGAACAAGTGTGGATACTCAGTTTACCTGAAGTCCTAAAGACCTCGCTTCGAGCCTAAATGGACCTTAACTACCACAATTCTGCTACATTTTAACCTCTTAACTTCACGGTCACTATTCTCAACAGGTTCCTCAACAAAACAAAGAGTTTTGTCAACCTTGATCTCATCCAATGGCACATGCAGACTAGCATCTGCCAACACATTTTTTTTAGATTCGACACATGGAATGTGTCATGTACACAACTCAACTCCTCAGGCAACCTCAACCTATCATCAACAAGGCCAATCCTTTCAAGGATCTCAAACGGTCCTACATATCTTGGTGCTACTTACCCTTCTTTCCAAAACGCATTACGCCCTTCTATGGCGACACCTTTAACAACACATGATCTCCCACCTCGAACTCTAATGGCTTACGCCTATAACCAGCATAGCTCTTTTAATGATCTCTCGCCGCTTAGGGCTTTTCCTTTACCAACACTACCTTATCAGACGTTTCTTGTACTAACTCAAGTCCAGTCAAACTACTCTCTCCAATCTCTACCCATAGAACAGGCGACCTACATTTCCTTCCATACAAAGCTTCAAACGGAGCACACCAAATGCTCAAATGATAACTACTACCAAAATCGATAACACATGCCCTCATTATATCTTCCAAAGTCTGACTCTTACGTTCACTTTGTCCATCCGCTTGAGGATGTTAAGCAGTACTCAAATCCAATCGCGTCTCAAACACTTTCTGTAACGTCTGCCAAAACCACAAGGTAAATCATCCATCTCAATCTGAGTTAATTGTAACCAGAATTCCATTCCTTACTATTATCTCATCAATATAAATCCTTGCCAACTTCACATCTTAAAATCTTCTTGTATAGCTAGAAGATGAGCCAACTTGGTCAGTCTATCGACCATCACCCAAATCACATCGTACTCACTGCTTTGACCTTGGAAATTTAGTGATAAAATCCATGATGGTTCTATCTCATTTTCACTCAAGTATCTCAGGCTGTTGCAGCAAGCCAAAAGTCTTTGACATTGCAGTCTTCACCTCTTAAACAAGTCTGAAATTTGCTAACATAGATAGCTAATCCTTCTCTATTCATGGCCACCAATACATGTCTCCAAGGTTATAGTACTTCTTATCCGCTCCCGGATGTACCAAGTACCTTGATGCATGGGCCTCGTCCATTTCACTTCCTACCAATGGAACCTAAATACGATCCATAAAATACAAACTCTCGTCTCCTTTTCTTTCCATCTGTTGATCTAAACCATGTAGTATTTCTACGAGTACGTTCTCTTGCTTGAACGCCTCACTTTGGGCTGTCAGTATCATTCCTCTTACTCCATACTGAATAGTCATAGCCATCGCTCGAACACGTCTAGGTTTCACTCGTTCCTTCCTACTTAACGCATCAGTCACCACATTTGCCTTACCTGGATGGTAGCGAATTTCATACTCATACTCACTATACAATTTAATCCATAAAGTACTAACCATCATCTGCCCTCTTTTCCATTTGTTGGTCCAGGTCACGCAGCATTTCTGCTGGCGCGTTCTCTACCTTGGACGTCTCACTTGAAGTAGCCAATATCTTGTCCTTAACACTTGACTGGATAGTCATGGACATTGCTCTTACTCGTCTTAGTTTCACTCTCCCTTTCTACTCAACGCATCAACCACTACATTCGATTTATCGAAGCGTCACACAAATCATTCTTCAAAGTCTGGAAAGCCTCTTTTCGTTCTGCGCCCCACTCATACTTCTGATCCCTCTCAGTTAGGGAAGTAATGGGTTTAACAATCTTAGAAAAGTTTGCGATGAAACGTAGGTAGGTAACCTGCCAATCCTAAGAATAATCATATCTCGGATGGTGTCGTAGGTACTTCCCAATTCTTCACTGCCTCACACTAGTAACCTTAGCATACAACTTCTCCTTCCTTAGTAATTCCAACACTAACTTCAAATGGACTCCATGGCCTCTTTTTAACAAAACGACAACGGTGCTTCCCCACGAAAATGACTAGGTCGTGAAATGGCGAAACTTGTCTTGCAACTCTCGAAGTTGTTTAGACAATTCTTGCATTTCCAAGGGTGTTAGACGATATGGAGACTTCGAAACTAACGTCGCTCCATGAACCAAATCTATGCGAAACTCAACCTGTTGTTGTGGTGGTCATCGACAAATCTTTCAGAAACACATCAATAAATCTCGTACGACGGAAATATCACTCAATTTTGGTTCATCTACCTTTGTGTTCATTAAGGTTTTCACGACATCATTGGAGTACCGTTTCAACAGATCCTGAAGTACTCTCATCACCTTCCAACAGTATCCTAACCACATTCCTACGAATACTATCACAAACTTCCTTTTGGAACAAACAGTACCTTCCTACAAATCGACATACAAAAGCTTCCACGACTCAACACGGTATCAACGCACTCCAAGGGTTCGAACAATCGAATAGGATATTAAAACGGAATATCGAGTTCAAAGGCCTAGTATTGCATTTCGTGGGGATTCCACATATTGCAAATTGAAGTGGATCAAAATGACATAAGATTATTTTGAATAGAAAGGTGCGTATATGCATCCCGAGCTCGGAAAAACGTAACGAAAGAAAACCAACAAGCGTACCACGAAAAATAAACACATAATAAAAATCAATACTAAAGAAGGAAATTCTTATACCAATTATCAACTTTACTCGAAAGACCATATAAATAATGCTTTTTATATATATCAGTTTAAAGTAAGTATGTCTATTTAAGTAAAAATTCATTATAAATAATCAATATAATTGTCTTAAATGTAATCTTTGAAAAATTTCTATTCTGGTTGTCGTAAAAAATCTAGAGAGGTTATCTAATGGTGTTATCGTTACCTTACCACTATGGAATCACTTTTAAAACCTGATTTTTATAATAAAATCCCCCCCCCCCCAAAAACCCCCCCTTATATTTTAAACAGATAATTTTATACACTGTTTTCCTCCTAATCTACACATACAACAAATACTCCAAAAGGATTTTTATTAATTAGAATCAATTTATATTATTTGTTACTCAAAAAGGGACACCAATCAATACCATCCAAGGGATCGGTTTTAAAACCCCGCTACAGACATCCTAACCAATTACTATTGTTTGAAAAACGAAAGAATTACCAGAAACAAAGGATGTCAAACTTCGCGAGTTTACACGTTAAGCGTCGTTCGACTTAGTCGGTCACTGATAAAAATCGTGCTAGGATCGGTGGCAGGATTCGCAATCAGAGGTAGGATAGGAAAGTACGATCTTAAAATCGCGCCGTAAGATCCGTAGGATCGCGTGTAGATACGAGTTTACAACTTTATACAAAGGCTACTAATTATTGACTTATATACTTACTAGGCCCATTTCTCTTTTCCTAGGCCAAAATAAAACAATTCCGAGTCGCTGATCTCAGTAACGGAGTATTTGACGTTTCATTCCTACGATTTTTTAATCAATAAAACATAATTATTTACTTTTCCCAAATTGAAATTACCATGAAAACAAATTAGGGTTTCTTCTTATCATGTTTAGTTACCTTAAGAATGTAAATTCCTTACAGGTAATTGTTGTTTTTTCTTTTACCTTTTCATAGTTTTAACTATTAACCTTTAAGTTTTAATAAAGATACCTTAATTGTGTCGATACTAGTGAAAGTACTTTGTTTTGAGTCGCTTTATTCTACGCATGTTATGTTAATTTTATTCTGCAAATCGTGAATATGACGATTGAAAATTGGGGGGGGGACTTTTTTGTGTTTTAATTTTACTTTTGGTATTTTAAATTTAAACTGACTGACATTTCAAGAGCATAATTATATAAAATTTATATTTGATGATGAGTAGAAACAAAAATAGTTTGGTCTTAGTTGTCCGTTGCTTACAGAAATGATAAATTGATAGGTTCTTAACGATCTCGATTCGATCTTACGTTTTACTGATCTTTGCATACTGACAAAAAACGATCCCAGGTGGGATTCGCAGTTCTTGACAGCCCTCGGCCAGAAACCATATACCCAAAATAAAATTCAAACGAACTCGTACATAGAACTGAAATCATGCAAGACGTTACGCTACCCAAAAGAAAACGTATGGTCTTATCCAAAAATAAACGATCAACAAACAAAACCTATAAAGCTATCGATACTTCAAACACATCGCTACACGGTGGCTACGAAAACCATGGATATACAACCACGGGGACGCTGCCATGATTCACCCCACACATAAGATGTTATAAAAACAATTAGTGCTTTTAAAAGAAATCATTTGAACTCATACGAGTAATCCAATGCAACAAATGAACTAACAAAAACGTGCCTTAGTGTTCCGGGAAAGAGAAGTAGATTAGGAACAATCCAATATACATCGAAGACGTCCGAATAGGAATATAATAAGGTTTCCTTACTTAAACAAAGTACGATGATGGGATGCTGAGCTATTGACCTTAGGCATCATCACTCGGAAATAATCATACCGGGCCACAACCGTGCAACCGTATTAATGGAATATCGAGTGATTACGCTAATTTAATTGAATAGTTGTGTTGCTTGTTTTTCGGTCTAGAGAGTATTTCTCTTAGGTATCATTTCTCCTATATTGGGTTAGTGATTAATTATCTACCATGACCAAATATACCTTTATAATGAATAAACATATCGATAAAATAAATAGTACACTACCACCCTTACCATACTCAAAACACAAATAAAATGCAAGCATGGTCACTAAGTCATACAGTTGCTGATGACTTTATAATTATGTTTGCCCACTATTCATTATAAGTGCCTTCCTTTCAACCGTTGTACTTACTTCTAAGATTACCATTTCAATCATAAATCACATATTGCACATGTCCACAGTTGCACAATCTTAAAACAAACTCCAACTTAACACATAATAAGATCGCTCACATCAAATAACTACTTACTTATATCAAATTGGAAATCGAAACGGACTTAAAGGAAACGAAAAGTCTCACAACGACTTACTAAATACAAAATATCAAAAGAATAATCAATAACAAAATAGACAGGCTACAGGGACGGGATTAACTTTTGCTGGGCCTCAATTGGGTTTGACTTTGCTCTTCGCCAAGTATCACCACGACTCCGCGGCGTCCGCATTATTACACGCATCCGAAAATACGATCAACTTCATTATTTCCTTCCGGTTCCAAATGATGGCGGTTATAACGCTTAAGTCCAGTTGGGAAAACGGTTCCCCAACTAGACTTCTTACGGGTGAAGGAAAAACATAGCTAAAATACTAAGAAAGTAATACATATCATATTAGATAATGGAAGACAAAATAACTAAAATGACAACTTAGAAAAGTACGAGATATATAAGCTATGCAATTAATTAGAGGGGATAGCATAACAGTTATAGCATTAAACCACCTTAAGCCCCTAAACATGCCTCTACATGAAGGACACCTAAGGTTATTGTCACTAGGCTCAACCACCCTACTTCTCATATAACCAAACGGCTATGATCACCAATCTGTCAACACCTCGCCAAGAGAAAACGCGAGGCGTAACCGAGAAAGGATATCATCTCAAGACAACTCAAGCAGTCTATACAGTGAATTTCTTTATGAAATTAATAAGTAAAGCATAGACACAAAGGTCAAACCATTACCCATTAAAAATAAACAAAATACACAAAGGCTCGTCTTTAAATTGATTAGAAAACGAAAAGTTCTAGCAATACGAAACGGACATGCACCAAAATTATCCATAATCCTTTACAATGCAAAATTCAAGTACAAATAAAGCCAATAAATAATCCATGGACATCCTAGACGGTCTCTTCTAGCCTCTTCTCTCTATACTTTATTCCTCCATGATGCTCACTGAAAAAGATGCTTTAAACGTCAACATAAAGTTGGTGAGAGGTCTTTGGTTTTTGGACACGCCAATAACCGCTTTAAAATTCATTATGATAAGTTAAAACCATGTAACACCCCCAAAATCAGGTAGCAGCGGAACTGGTAAAAATGAAGGTGATATCGTCAATTGTTACAACAATCTAATGATATAGGAAACGACCTTACAATGGACGTTTTAAGATAAGATTTTCATCTCTGATGCCATAGCAAAATATAGAGTTCATACATTAGGTCCCATATGTTTTTAAAGTCATAAACCATTTCAACCTTGAGTTTTTAATTTTTTATCAAAAGCTTCAATACTACCAAAAGAGTGAACTTGTGTTTTTTATAGATAATAGTTGCATCGGAACTTTAAAATAAACACAATAATCCATCTTCTTTGTTATCCCTTCACGGCTCCCATCCCATGCCTGCTATACCTTAGGACCTGAAATTTATCATGCTAAACAGTCAACAACAAAGGTTGAGTGAATCAATAGGTTTGGCGGTTAAAAGAGTGGACACAAGATTTAAGTTATAGTAGACCATGAGATCATATTTAGTAGTCCACTAAAACAGGATTATTGCAATAAGTCATGACACACCGACACACTTAACACGTAACTAAAGTAAGCGTAATAATGCCCCACGTAGATAAAAAGGATGATGCCAAACAACCAACGTATTATATCAAATGTTAAATGGAACCTTGAGTCCAACTTGTGACCACCAAAGAAAAGGTGGGGATTGTCAGTCCAGTAGATCCTATTCCTCAACACACGCGCTTACTAATATAGCAACTCAACCGTTACATGATAATAGCGGATATTAGTGGCAAGGGGTACTTTTTTTTAGTCCACATAATATGGATTACAGAAACTAGCTATCAGTTCTAAATACAATTGTGTCCTTAGGTAAAACAAGCATGTAATTCCACCCGTGAGTTTGTAAAACAAGTAGATAGATATGTGGCTATGAACTCACCATCGAGGTGAATGGAAATCAACATGCATTCTATATTAGAATTAAATGCGTCTCGAAAGGAATACGAAGGCATCCGAATCCAATATTGGTCATATAAGTTACTAAAACATGTCTTGATTATTTATTGGTCGTCGTACGCTCCATTACATCACTTATCGTTCGGGATTTCTACTATTTATGACGGTAATGGAGTGCGTATGAGGAGCTAGGACAACTTTATTTTAGTAATGCCTCTATATTAGGTAGCGTAGACCATCACAACATCAAGAGGAAAGCATGTTGATTTCTAGAGTGGTTGACCGACGGTTGATGGTGGTTTAGATTTAATCTGTGAATTATATAGTGATGTAAGTGTAACCATAGTCTGCGTGGGATGTGGTTTGATGTGGTTGTTTGGTTTTAAGGGGTGTTGGCTGTCTTTGTGGTTTTAGGGCAGGCTTCAGGGAGAGGGTGGTGTAAGTTTACTGTAGTTGTCTTTTAGTCACGCGCCCTGCGTATTAAGTACAGTAGGTATCGTTAAGTACTTGTTCTTAAATATTTGAAGGTTTTTATGTTTTTCTGATGAATAGTGATTTTACTGTTCATAACAGTTATATATTTATTTTTATAGATTAAGTTATCATAAATGTCGTAACTTATTCGTTTTAACTCTGTTTTTAGCGATTCTTTCGAGTACCTTCTCGTATTTAAAAGTTTTATCATATTAATTATGTTTTAAAAATATAAGTTTCTATGGTGAATAGTAATTTTTTATAAAAATAGTTTTATAAAAGTATATATTTAACGTAAACTTGAAATCGTCGTATCTTTTTCGTTATAAATCGGTTTTTCGAGTTTCTTATCATTTTGGAATCGTCATGAGGTGTATTATCTTTATAAAATGTAAAGCCTACTATCTAAAACACGAACTAAAACAGCCTACAAATGTCTTTAATCTCACATGAAACCATAAACTTTCCTTAATTAACTTTTAATAACTAGTTTATACTTAAACATTTTCCACTTAAACATTTTCCACTTAAACCAACATGTTAACATACTTATAATATCATTATTCCATGATATTACCAATCACATATCATATGAAAAAGTGTACAAAATCATAATCACAAGTAAGTTATCCATTTAACATGTTTAAAACCCTAAATGGTGATTTAGTTATATAGAACATGTAAACACATGAAGATGATAAAAGTAAAGACATAAAGGTTTATTGATAACCTTATAGTGATAAATGATGATAAGAAATATAATCTAAACCCTTGTTTAGATTTTTAAACCAAGCTTGCAAGATTAGAAACCTTAATTTCTCAAGAAACCCTAATTTCATTTTCTTTGCTTCAACACTTGAAATACTTAACCTAACCTTCAAACCATCTTAGTAGGTCTTAGATATGTTGTGTGTATGCTTGTATAAGTGGTAGAAAATTTTTGTATGGATTGAGTATGGTCCTTGTGGTATGCCGTGAGCTAAAGGAGGAGGAGGGAGGAAGAGTTTTTGTGTTTTACACCTTGAAAGTGAGAAGTGTGTATGTAATATGCTAGCTAAAGCCTTATATATCCTAAAGACTAGTCAAGAACACTTAGAGTAAAACATGAAAGTCTTTAGTCTTTGTCTCCAAAAGAAAGGATCATCCCATGGTTTTAATGAATTGTGTTTATTGGTTCCCTAAAGAAGATGTTATCCAATGAAATCAAGGTAGATGTTTAGCTAGTTCTTTATTTGCCAAATGAAAATGAAAGTATATATTGATAATGTATAAGTTGTAGTTTTATTAAAACATAATGCATAACTTTGTAAAGTGTATGTATTTGTCTATTTGTTTCGTGTAAGGTTCGGCTCAAGTGATGAATGTAGGTAAAGTTTTATAAAACTTTAAGCATTAGATATAAACATAGGTATTTGTTGAAGCGTAGAAAAGTTTTGGTGATTCCGGGAATACCTAAACGTAATTTATCGCGAAACGTAACGTTTTACGCAACCAATAAAAATAAAATATAAAAAGTTTATTATTACTTTCGTAAAAATAATATAATGCTCGCTTGACGAAACTTTTATTCGTTTGGTGTCCGTTTACGTTGATTGTTAATTTATAGCTTACGCGATTTAACTTAACTAATAAAATTAAAAGTAAACACGTACGAGAAAGAAAAAAAATAATTAGTGAAATATATGACGTCGTAAATGACCTGAAAATACGGAATGTTACAGTCTCCTCCGGTTAGAAGAGCCTTGTCCTCAAGGCTCAGGTTGCAACACCTGAAGGAGGTACGGTTTCAGAGAAGAGATGCGGATATTTCTTCCGGAATTGGTCTTCATGTTCCCAGGTATACTCAGCTCCTTGCCGAGAGTTCCAACGAACTTTGACCAATGGGATTCTTCTTCGCTTTAGCTTCTTCACATCCCGCTCTACGATCTCAATAGGCTCTTCAACAAATCGCAGATTTTCATCAATCTCGATCTCATCCAAAGGCACCTGAACATCTGGCTCAGCCAAGCATTTCTTGAGGTTCGACACATGAAACGTGTCGTGGACACAGCTTAGCTCCTGGGGTAACTTCAGCCGATAAGCCACCGGTCCAACACGCTCCACGATTTCAAATGGTCCCACATATCGTGGTGCTAGCTTCCCTTTCTTACCAAATCGTACCACTCCCTTCCATGGAGATACCTTAAGTAACACTCGGTCTCCAACTTGGAATTCAAGAGGTTTACGCCTCTTATCAGCATAGCTTTTCTGGCGACTCCTAGCCGTCTTCAATCTTTCCTTAATTTGAACAATCTTTTCAGTCGTTTCTTGCACAATTTCTGGTCCAATAAGCTGACTTTCTCCAACTTCAGTCCATATCACGGGGGATCTACATTTCTGCCCGTATGGAGCCTCGAATGGTGCACACTTAATGCTCGTATGATAATTGTTATTATAAGAAAACTCAATCATTGGAAGATGAGTATCCCAACTGCCACCAAAATCTATAACACAAGCTCGAAGCATATCCTCCAGCGTCTGAATAGTATGCTCACTCTGACTGTCGGTTTGGGGGTGGTAAGTCGTACTCATGTCTAGTCTCATACCCAACGCTTTCTAAAAAGCTTGCCATAAGTGTGACGTGAATCAACCATCACGGTCTAAAATGATTGACACCGGCACACCATGTCTCGCTACAATCTCATTGGTATAAATCTTTGCTAATTTCTCCGTCTTGTAGTCTTTACAAATAGGTAAGAAGTAAGCCAACTTGATCAATCTATTCATAACGACCCAAATCGTATCATGCCCACTGCTACTTTTAGGCAACTTTGTGACAAAGTCCATTGTTATTTTTTCCCATTTCCACTCAGGAATTTCTGGTTGCTGAATAAATCCTGAGGGTTTCTAATGTTCGGCTTTAATCTTAGAACAGGTAAGACATCTTCTAATGTACTCAGCAATGTCTCTCTTTATACCAGGCCACCAATACAAGTCTCTTAGATCATAGTACATCTTATCTGCACCCGGATGTACTGAATATCTAGATGTATGAGCTTCATCCATGATCAATTTCCTTACATCACCAACCGATGGAATCCAGATACGATCAAAGAAGTAAACTTCACCATCATCTTGTAGCTCAAAGTGTCTTTCTAACCCTCTTAGCCATTCAACTGGGGATTTGAGATCCTTGGAAGCTTCGCTCTGCGCTTCCAAAATCTTAGTCTTAAGTCTAGAATGAATAGTAATACTCATAGCACGTACTCGTCTTGGCTTGAGTCTTTCTTTTCTGCTCAAGGCATCTGCCACCACGTTCGGCTTGCCCGGGTGTTATTTGATCTCACACTCGTAGTCACTGAGTAGCTCGATCCACCGCCTTTGGCGTATATTTAAATCTTTCTGGTCAAATATGTACTGGAGACTCTTGTGGTCAGTGTAGATAACACTTTTCGTCCCATAAAGATAATGTCTCCAGATTTTAAGAGCGAACACCACCGCACCCAATTCCAGGTCATGGGTGGTATAATTTTTCTCATGCTTCTTCAACTGTCTTGACGCATATGCTATCACTTTGCCCCGCTGCATCAGCACGCTCCCAAAACCTTGTTTTGATGCATCACAATAGACCACAAAGTCGTCGGGTCCATCGGGGAGTGCTAACACAGGAGCATTGCATAGTTTCTCCTTCAGAATTTGGAAAGCTTCATCTTGCTTATCGCCCCACACATAAGCCTTATTCTTTTGAGTCAACAGGGTGAGGGGCTTGGCGATCTTGGAGAAATTCTCAATAAATCTCCGGTAGTAACCCGCCAATCCTAAAAATGAACGGATTTCAGTTGACGATTCAGGAGTCTTCCAGTTCTTGACAGACTCAACCTTGCTAGGATCCACGTGGATACCGTCACGGTTGACCACATGTCCTAGGAACTGAACTTCTTTCAACCAAAATTCACACTTAGAAAATTTGGCGTATAACTTCTCCTTCTCGAGTAAGTCTAAAATCGTCTTCAGGTGGACTTCATGTTCTTCTTCTGACTTTGAGTAGATTAAGATGTCGTCAATGAACACAATTACGAATTTGTCCAAATACGGCTTGCAGACGCGGTTCATTAAGTCCATAAATATTGCTGGCGCGTTTGTCAGTCCAAATGGCATGACTGTGAACTCAAAGTGTCCATAACGTGTTCTAAATGCGGTCTTCGGTATATCTTCACTTTAAAAACATATGGACCTCGACCCCTGTTGATCGAATCGTCAATTTTTTGCTCCGAATGAAGTCATTCCAAACATATGATTATATGCCCGTATGTTCTCCATAAAATGTTTATTTTGGAAGAGAAGTTTAATATAGTCGGGCGGATCAGGTTCAGGTAGGGGTGTCAGCAGGGTCGGGTTGACCCGAACCCGATAAGGCTTATCGGGTCGGGTTGAATCGGGTTAAAATATTTGTCGGGTTGTTTTGACCCGAACCCGATAACCCAATAATGTTATCGGGTCGGGTTCGGGTTAGAATATATATCTTATAAGGTTATCGGGTTAACCCGATAAAACCCGAAATATATTATATAATTTTCTTTATAGTAAAAGCTTAAACAAATATAGAAGTTGCCTATAAAATGGTAGTAATGTTGTTTTCTTTTCACTGCTTACTCGATTAGATGTCTACACTTATGTTGCATACTCTTGTTTTAACTACAACTGGTGGTAATTTTGGACGCCTAATTAAGCTTATGTTGTTTTAATTACTTCTGTGTAATTTTGGACGCCTAATTCCTTTCTACTACTTGTGATATTTAGGATGCCTAATTGTTTCTACTATTCTTAGGATTTTATTTTGCTACAAGTTCACAAGAAATAAAAAAATTGTTTCTATTAATCTTAAATAACCCGATAACCTGAATCACTCGACCCGACACAACTCGACCCGAATCTCACCCGAACCCGATAACCCGATTCCTTATCGGGTCGGGTTGCAGGTGAGTTTTAAAAAATAAAAACCCGACTCAACCCGACTCGATAACACCCCTAGGTTCAGGTGCCATATGGACTCTCCCTCCCTGACAGCATAAATGGTATTCAGTTATTCTGTGTCCTTTGAGACGTTCCCCATACTCAAGTTTTAAATTTATAAAACTCGATTTACCCGATGAACGCACTAATGGGCAGAGAACCCGGTCGTGGGTAGTGTAGAGATGGTAAATCCGAGGTCATCCCAAGAGCTAAGTGTAAATTAGTTTTAATTTGAAATGTCACGTTTTGAAAATGGTTTGAAGTTGTTTTTTTTTTGAAAATAACAGAAAAGTAAATAACGGAAATTAAAAGTAATAGATGATATCAAGGGGAAAAAAAAAAAAAAAAAAAGAGAACGTGCTAGCCTAAGCCAATTCAGTAACTACCATCACAATAATGTTTTCTTGTGCAATGTTAAACTATGGTTTTATTAGTGGTTTCTAAAGTCGACAGACCGGAATAAGCATATTTAGTCTGTCCTATATTTCATGCAACCCGAATCCTCCCGGACAAATCCACGAGGTAATGGCACCAGGTCCACAAGTGATTAACCCAACTATCCCCAGAACTAGTCTAATAACCTATATAGATTATTAACCTTCTCTAAAAAGGTTCATGTGCTTTTAAGTATATTAAGTGATAAATGCGGTAACAGGGTTAGTTCCTACAATAGGGATAGGTTGCCAATCCTACCCTAGTACCCAGTTAATCCCATGTTCAATTGGTAGTCTAATAACAGGATTAACAAGATCTAAACCACCCGCAATACTACCAAAACCCAAGATAATCAACAGTCAAGGAATATATAACGAAACCATAATTCAATAGGAAACAAGCATTATAACGATAGGAAATTCATGTCTATGCCAGCACTTGAAGTGCTTAGTCTATCATAGCAACAACACAACAAGAAATAATAGAGATAATCATTGATCAAAAGCTCATAATTCTTATAGTAATGGTTTATGAACGATTAAATACAAAAGTGAAAGTAATGTGATCTCCCTGGGACTTCAGATGGAATTCTTTGACTTCTGGAAGCCTAGATCGCCCCTTAGAACTCTAGTGAAGTGAATGATATCGAATTGTCTGAATGAGACCTCTATTTATAGGTTTTGAAATGTTTACGATGTAACCTTTT
Source organism: Tanacetum coccineum (assembly GCA_026074375.1). Taxonomy (NCBI): domain Eukaryota; kingdom Viridiplantae; phylum Streptophyta; class Magnoliopsida; order Asterales; family Asteraceae; genus Tanacetum; species Tanacetum coccineum. The sequence continues at coordinate 31,248 of BQNB010000893.1, read as the reverse complement.
ATGGTGTTATGCCGTAATCTTCTGACGCGGGCTTTCCATATTACAAGCTTAATTTTGTTACGGCGTTACCAATTCGCCTTGTTACGTCGTAATGTTGACTCGACATTCCTATATTCAAATCCAAAAGGTGTTACCGGGCGTAACCAAATGGCCTTTGTTTACGTCGTAATGCGACTGGATGTATTGGGCCTTCCCATAATAAAAACTGTTTACGGCATAAAACCTTGGAGTTGTGGTTTACGCCGTAAAGTTGCTTGATGACGTGTCTTGCTTGGAATATGATTATGGTGTAACACTCTCGAGGAGTTTACGCCGCAAATTCTTGTAAGAATCCGTATTTCTTAACTTTATTCGTCCATTTCCCGTGTTTCTTGTCACTTACCTGCATTTTACTTGAAAACAAAGAAATAGCCGTAAAAGTACCGAATTCAAGTATTTATGAAACATATGCAAGACCATTTTTTTAGGGGGACATTAACACAAAAGTATAAATATTTGATGTTACAAAATATTCTCCCCCACTTGACTTATGCAGCCCTCAAGTAACACTGTTAGATAACAATTTATAAAAAGATTCCTCTGATTTAACTCAAAGAAATAAATCCATAAAAGACTTATGCTAGAAACATCAAAGTCGAACACCTCACGAAAAGGGGATCAAAATCACTCAACTATCAACTAGTCCAAGTGGTTCATTTTCTGGGTGATCGCTCAATCGCACAGTCATAGCATGTATTTTATCATAAGCTTAAAAAGTACACAAATCTACACCAGCTAGAGTTAGGGTCTAAATAATCCTTAAAGGCAACATGGGTGACACAACACAAGTTTAAGGGGTGATATAAAGGGTTAGGATAGACAATGGATACACTTTTAATTGTTGTTTAAGTAAAAACACATAACAAATAGTCTAATATAACCTAAGGTATGTATTCATAACTGGCTACTGTCCATCCATAATGTAGGTCTTCAAGTGCGAAAACCTGATCACATCGTCATAATGGGTTAGCTAATATTGAGATGTTGCGGAGCATGCTAACCCATTCTTCACAAACTTCGGATAGCTTATAGTTGCACCATCTTCAAAATCACTAGGTGGCTTATAGTTGCACCACATTTACACTTAGTTGGTTTTATAAAACGTAACCAACTTTATAACATCAGGAGTTTATTCAGACATTTTTTTCACAATACTCCTGTAACATAAATAATACATCCCCCCACTTGAGATAAACAATATAGAAAGTGATAATACCGAGGGTTCTTCATGATCAGAGTGATATATTATAACAACTCAGTATTTTCATCAATGTACTATCCATCTATTAAATTAGATGCAATGTAACATCTATATATACACATTTTTTACAAGGGAATAATTTGCTTTATCTATTTATGTAACGTAGTTTTACAATAACCTAAAGTAAAAACGAGCTCATGCAATAACCAATGCCATCTATATCTATGTTTATATCATGTAAACATCCTAATATGTCAAGTCAATGTTCTAATATCATTTTTACCAGATACGTTATCCATTTAACGTACTTTTCAAAATGTTATTTCAAAACAAGCATTAAACGTTAACGTTTATATCAAAACCCTAATTATATGTAATGTATACATATAAAATGAATGTGCAAACCTTCAAGCATGTGTACAAGTGTACAATGCACAATATTTGAATTATATTTTCCCTCCAAGTCAATGTACAAGTCCTAAATACTCAATGTACAAATCAACAATGCATGAATTCAAATAAGCTCATTTTCTACCATTTTCATTCTAGATTTCGTACCACCTCTTTAGTACAAGGTACAACACTCAATGCACAACTTCTAAACCCTAAACCTAAACCCTAAATCATCCTAAAACCCTAATCTAAAACCCTAAACCCTAAACGAAACCCTAAAACCCTAATTTCATTTTAAACCTAAACCTTAATCCTAAACCTTAATCCTAAACCCTAAACCTTAATCCTAAACCCTAATCTTAATCCTAAACCTTAATCCTAAACCTTAAGCTATCCTAAACCCTAACCCTAACTCGAATTAAAACCAAAAACCCTAACCCGAAATCAAAACCAACCCGACGCACCCTTATTTTCATTTTAACCCATTTTTAATCAATCAAGCACCTCAAGCTAGCATCCTAGCACCACCATGACCTCACCACCACATCACCAAGCAACCTCCCAAGCACCTCCATCACCACACTTGCTCACCAAGTAAACAAACACCTCCTTGTCACCCCTTGGCAGCCGCACCCTTCTCCACACCTCCACACCTTTCATAGCTAGTTTCTAGCTCTTCCTAATCACATATAAAAAGGGTTTTTGTCCTTAGTCACACCTACTCATAACCATGTTCCTTACTCTAAGTCCCACAAACTTGGCCACAAGGTTTTCGAACCCGATATAAAGCCGAACCCTACTCCTTTTCAACATACCTCAAAATATTCAGTAACACACCAATGGAGTCATAACCAAGATCAAAGAAGAGAAGTGGATCCCCAAGATCTATAAGTAATAGCCAAGAATCAAGAAAAAGAAACCCTTGAAGTCGTTTCTAGGCGTACGAACCAAAACCCTCCCTTTTCGACCCGTTTTCAAGTTTGTAAGTCCTCACCTTGTTCTATAAGCTCATGATCTATTTTAGAACTCTTATGCATAAGTTATTTCAAGTGTAAGTCCATTGTTCTAGCCTTGAATCCTCCAAACCCTTGACGTTTTTGGATAAAACCCTAGAAAATGAACCCGTTTTATTTTCTACTAACGAATCCTATTTTTCTAAACTTTTGTTACGTTAGAACATCTTATTTTTGCTTATTCTAATAAGCTATAACCTGCAAAATTGATTTCTAAATCAAAAATATCAATATTATGGATTTTGGACTAAAAACGATACATTTTCCATGCATAGGGGTATATATCGTAACTTTCTGAAATTTATAACTAGAGGGGCTGAAAATGTCATTATTCTAAAGATATAACTATGAGGGGCTGTTTTGCCAAGTTCTAAAGTTAAAGGTTTAAATTATATATACTTTATATATAAAGGACTAAATTTGTAAACAGCGCCTTAGGATTTTACGCCTTGGGACTAGTCGCGCCTAGCACATGTAACGGGTTTTGGGCCTTTTCATCTTAATATTGAGACATAAATACAAAATCACATGGGCCTTTATATATAATCTACTAAATATTAACCCTAATAAAGAAAATTAAATACATACAATACAGTGAAACAAGCGCCTCCAATTTTCTTCATATTCCTCCATTTATTCAACTTCTCTTTTTAATTTGACACATATTTAATCACTTCACGTCATATGTATATTGTCTACTTTTTGAAGAGGCTTATTGAAACTCACAAACCAAAAACTTAGATCCAATGATGCGAGTCGGACTATAATATTATGAGGATGTACCAGTAAGGAAGGGTCAATGCCATGTAGACGAGTTAACCTATAATCTTAGATGCAGTGATGGTTATGCTAGTTCAAGCTCAAGGGGAAGGGAAAGGGGAGGGTCTAGTTCTTGACAAAACCTTTAGATGAAGATGATGACGTTGTGGTTTTAGAGAATAGTGAAACTGAAGAAGAAGATGTCAAGCAGGATGAATCTGATCACAATAAGGAGTGATACACATTTGAAGATGATGATGACGATGGGTAATTTGACGACATATATTGAAGTCTCTTAATTTGTTTCATCAAGTAGTTTCTTTATGAAATATTATCATGATAATGTGGCATTATGCTTGAATATTGATACGTTACTTCACTTGCTTGCTTGATATTTTTGGTTTAAATGTGAGCTTTGTTAGATGTATTAACTATTAAGTATCTCAAATTTTATTTTGTTTTATTCAATCCGCATAAAAGTGTTACATATGCGAAAAAATATTAGTGCATTTAGTGCGACTCATATTTATGAATCTCATGCTTTGGTATGCGCCTCGCCTCAAGGCCCATTGACCCCCTTTGCGCCTTAGTGCGCCTGAGACTTTTAGAACATTGCTTCAAAATCATCAAGTTTCTTCATTTAAAAGCTCCATAACCACCAGGAGGATGCTTCCAAACACTCATTGATTCTTAAGTTGTTTTGTGAGAAGTTTAAGAAGATGATATGTCATTTCACTGAAATAATCAACCTAAAGCTTCTTGTTCAGCATATCTGTAATTGTAGGTGGTGTAAGATGATATCTCTTTTATACTAGCATGTAAATCATTCTAGATTGCAAACTCAAACAATGCACTCCATATGAGTCAAATAGCTTCCAGCTCAAAACTTTGTACCTTTGTTGCAACTTCCAGATTTCATCTTCTACATGTGGTTCAAACATTGTCTTCAAATCTCCCCATAGCAACAAATCCATATCCTCCACTAGTCTTGTTGATCCATATTTAGCCTTTACTAGCTTGTACAACTCTACCAAATCTTCTCTGTCAACACTCTTAAGCAATTAACTAAAAACTAAGTACATCTTTGAACTTCCATCAGCTCTTATTATTTGAAAATAGTTGTTCTTTCCTTTTTTATGGATCTTCCATTCAACAATGGTTGGAGCCTTAGTAACTAAAGGTACAGCATCAATTGCAACCTTTTCTTCATCTGGAATGACTTCCATTAGACTTTGAAGCTCTGTTGTGTCTTTATCCTCATCCACCTTCTGCTTCTTAGTACTCTCTTATTCCAACTCTTCTCCTGCTCTCTTTGAACTACCTTCCACCAAGTCTGTTCTGAAGTCAACAAATGTATTCACCCTCTTGAAAGCTCTATCAAACATCTTCTAAATAGAATCAAAAGATTTGTTCTTCAAGTCTTTGAGCTTCTTTCCTTCCATATTCTTTAGGTAAGTACACATGATTTTTCTTTGTTGAGCTTGGGTTGGTGGTTTGTTCCTCTTCTCTTCTGCACTTTTAGCAGCAAAGTGCTTTCTTCTTTGCTCCAAGAGTTGTTGAAATAATTTTTCCTTTTCTTCAACAAACAACTCTTCTTGCTCCTCTGCTTGCAGTATTTGATCCAATTCATGATCATCCTCAAACTTAGTCTGAATATCATCCCATTCTTCAGTCAAGGCAACATTGGCTTCATCCTTCTCCCTTGCAAGTCTCTCCTCTTCATCAAACTCAGCTTGTAATCTTTTAGCTTCTTCTTCATCACTCCTGAGTTGATATTTCTTACTCATTTTCTTCACAGGTTTAGGTTTTATCATTTTCCCTTTGCTTTTGTCTTGAACTTCTACATGTGATGGTTATTGTGAAGATCTCGTTATTATAGGTGTACCCAGCTCAGTAATAACAATTCCTTTCCTTGGAGTTGGAATTGTAGTAGTTGTTATTGTAGCAGCACTAACCTTTGTTGAAGCACTGGCAGCATTAATTGGTACATTTAGCTCTTCTATAACATCCCCTTTTAACTAGGGTTTTACTCTTTTCAAAGCTGCAAGTGCTTGAGCCAAAGTAACTTCATCAATAGTTAAATTTACATCTTTAGCAGCAACTTCTTGTTCTATAAACACCTCATCACCAGTCACACTACCCACATCGTATATTTCTTTGTCAGCATCATCTTGAATATTAACCAGGGTAATGTCTTTGTCTGCATCAATAGCATTAATCCTCCCCTGTTTGGATGCATCCTCACCTAAACTTTCTTCATCTTTAGAGGATTCCACCCTAGCACTCAAACCAACTTTGTATAGTCTCTTCAGCTTATGAGTTCTTAAACTTTGTTAGGATTCTAGATTTGATGAGACAAAATAAATAAAAGAATGAAACAAGAAGGACTTAAATGCAAAGCTAGAATATTTCAAAAGATGGAAGATTTTGAAGATTCTAAAAGATCTCCTTATAAAGATAAAAGATATAGAAGATAAAGATAAAAGTTAGGAAAATATTATTTGTATCCTAATTATATTTGTTCTTATCCTTTGTAAACCTAGATGATCTCTACTATATAAATAGACATTAGGTCGTGTAGTTTAGTATCCAGAAAATTGTATGTGTGTGTGTATACACTGGATCAATGTAGACATCTAGTTGGTGTATGTAGCCTCAAGGATCTTTGATCCCTGTTATAGGTGGTAACCGTTCTATACTGATCATATAGAATTGGGGCTTGGTGAAAACGTATGGTAATAAAACCTTGTTCAATAATAATTGTCTTCATTATATTTCGCTGCATAATTGTTATCATTATTATTGTTTAACCTAGATATAAGATCTAAACAATCTGAGCTTAAACGATTCTTTAGTTTTCACAAACTTCTTTTCTTTTCAAGCTTCTTGACCCTCCTTTTTAAACTAGCAATCCCATTAGCTTGAGTGGTCTTTGTCTTCTACAAATCAAGAACCTTCTTTTGTAAAGTGGTACACAATTCCATTAATTCATTAAGTTAAGTCTATCCTTATCACTTCAAAGTGTGTTACCTCTTGCGAGCAGTGAATCATTGGAAAGTTTAGATACATTCTCAAACCTAGTTTGAGCAATAGTATCCCCTATGGTTTCTTGGCACCTAGGACTACCACATGAAGTAGTTCCTAGGGAACTAGATTCATTAGGTGTTTCCTTAGATCGGCTCTTAGTTATGTTACCATTGTCCTGCTCTCTATTGTGGAGAGGTAGATTGGCTTATAAAAGTGAAGCTTCTGTGAAATTTTCTATACCCATCATGCAGTTGTTTTAATAAATGGTAGAGTTTGGTAAACAATCAATACCTTCCTCATCTTCTAGTTTAAGATCTCTTCTCACAGATGCTTCAGAGATAATTATCTTCTTGCCATCTACTAGGGCATGCAACTGTACTTCCCCATTAATAGTTTTGACAAGTAGACCAGAATTGTTCAATGCAAGAGATATATATAGTGGGATTAACCGTTAATGCATATCTTATAGGTTGTGCATTCAGAAAATCCACAATTTGTTCAAACCTATCACTTATCTGATGCGTCTTAGACAAAAATGCGACCCATGTTATGAGTATCCGCAACTTTAGATTCGCCATTTGTGTTGGGTTTTGATAATGGATGATAAAATTGAGTTAGGGTTTGTGATTAGATAGTATTTAAAAGACTGAAATCGATTAAATGATTGATTGAAACCCTTAATCGAAGTATTTATAAAATACCCTCAACAACATTAACTTTCACCCAACAGTAGTAAGTTATGCCTGGCAGCATTAACTTTCACCCCCTGCAGTAGTAAAGTTATTGCCTAGAGTGCATTTACTTAGAACCAGCAAGTGTAAGTTATGCCTAACAGACATTAACTTTTGGAGTCCACCAGTTATTAACTCCAATCAATTCCAAAAAAGCATATTTACCATCATTAATCTTACACTTTTCTTTGCTTTTCCTGCAAAAATGTATAGTCCAAAACTAAGAAAACAATAGCCATGAATTTTCACACTTATCTACAGTTGATTAATTATACCTAGCAGTATTAAGTATAACTAACGAGTTAACTCAGTAGATTATGTTTAAACCAGTTGTACTAATTATACTTACAGCAGAAAAACTTTTAATGACATGTAATAAACAGTACTAATTCATACAAAAATCTACAAAAACATAAGAGTTAAATTGACTTTAAAGATTTATCATTCAATACTAGCATCAAATATTGAAATCTACTTACATCAAAAGCTTTTGTATGCTAATCTGCAAACATTCTTGTAAGTATGGATTTTGACCTTTTGAATCAAATTTCTTTTCAATTGCAATCTCTATAAATGACGTTTGATCTCTATATGCTTTGTTTCTTGATTTAAAACTTGATTTTTAATTGTGCAATTAGTACTGTTATATCATTAAAGACTTGGTATGCATAAAATTGGTACCATTATCAAGTAGTTGATTCTGAATCTATAGCACTTGTCCATTTTCCCTCTTTGAAACCACTTTGTACATACAGATCATGGGGATATGGTTTCACACCAAGCTCTAGGTGATTGATGTAGTCCATTTGTGCTTTTTCAACTTGTATACTCTATCAGGAAAGTTCTGGTTCTTCAAACCTGGTGGTTGACATACATACACCTCTTATTCAATCTTTCACATAGAGAAAAAACCCACTTTTTACATCCTTTTGATACCACCACAAAATCTTTATGAAGCTATATGATAAAAATAGGCCTAAGTGCTTCAATTCTTGCGACAGGGCACAAACTTCATCATAGACAATCACTTCTTCTTGTGTGTCCTTTGAGTAACAATCTTGGTTTATTTCTTTTACAATTCCCCTTTACTTTTTTATTCCTGAAAAACCCTTTAGAAGGCCAATAGCCCTTTTTCTATTTGGTAAATCCACTAAAGTCCAAACTTCTTGTAACTTGATATGTAGAAGCTCTTCCTGCATAGCCTCTATCCAACTTGGATCCTTCAATGCATAAATTACCTTTTTAGCTTCTTCCTGTGATAAAAAGCAAGCAAACAAGCAGTTTTAAAGGTCTTTATGGGTTGTTCTTTGTTGAATAGTACTAATAAATCCATGTTTCTCCAAATTCTTTGACATCTTTCTTGTTTGTGTAGCTGATTGTAAATCTCCAATCACTTGATCAAAAGGACACATTATCCAAGTTTCTGATCATACCTTCAAAAATGAACTTTGAAAAGTTGAATTTCTGATTTGTTGCTAACTAGATAATAGCAGATGCCATAGTGCTACTAAACTCATTCCATGTAGTAGTCTTTGGCCTTAGACAATGTAGAATAGTATGAATCAGAAATTTCCATTGTAGAGAGAATAATGGCTTATAAAAAGTAAGCTTCTGTGAAATTTTCTCATATCCCATCAATGCAAGTTGTTCAAAAATGGTAAAGTTTGGTAAACAATCAATACCTTCCTTATCTTTTAGTTTAAGATCTCTTCTCACAGATGCCTCGGAGATAATGATCTTCTTGCCATCTACTAGGGCATGCAACTGTACTTCCTCATTGATAGTTTTGACCACGCCAGTAGACCAGAATTGTTCAATGCAAGAGATATATATAGTGGGATTAACCGTTAATTCATATCTTATAGGTTGTGCATTCAGAAAATCCACAATTTGTTCAAACCCATTACTTTCTGCGGGTTTAGACAAAAATACGACCATGTTATGAGTATCTGCAAACTTTTGGATCGTCATTTGTGTTAGGTTTTGATGATGGATGATAAAATTGAGTTAGGGTTTGTGATTAGAGAGTTTACAAAAGTATGAAATTGATTAAATGAGTGATTGAAACCCTTAATCGAAGTGTTTATGAAAATACCCTCAACAACATTAACTTTCACCCAGCAGTAGTAACCCAACAGTAGTAAGTTATGCCTAGCAACATTAACTTAAAACCAGCAGTAGCAAGTTATGCCTAGCAACATTTACTGTTGTTTTTGAGTGAGCAACATTAACTTATTTAGCAGTATTAATTGATACTAAGCCAGACTTCAATAGTACTGCTCTTAGAACCATGTTCTTTTTGGCATAGGGGTGAGTCTTTGTAGCAAAATTTTGATGATTTACCCTTTGAGCATTGTTCCAAAAAGGTTTTTACCATCCTTTGATTTTGAAACAGTTTTTGATGGTAATTGCAATAAACTTATAAATGATCAAAGCTTTCACACACATAACATGCCTTATTAAACATCTCAAAATTGCTTCCTAGTTTTTGAGACATCATATTGTTCCAATTTCTTTGATTGCCTCTTAGACTGTAAGTGTTTTGCCTATGTTGCTCAACTTGTTTAATAGTTTTCCTAGCAGTTTTTTGTTGTTTAGATTTGTCTAAATCTTTCTTAACAATACTAGGCTTAACTATTTTCTTCTCAGTTTTAGTTTGAGACATATTTTCTTCCTTACTATCTGACACCCAATCTTCAATAATCAAGGAATCATCAGACTTCCTAACTACCTTAGACATTTCTTCATCAGACTTTCTGTTCTTAACTACAGGCTTATTAACAAACTCATCTAAACTAGTAAAAGACAAATCAGGTGTTGGAGGCATGAAATTTCCTGTGTAGGGAGGTGGAACTGCATTATATTTTTCATAGCCTAAACCTTTCTTGCAATTATCAACAATCTGACACTCTATGAGCTTGTTTAAACTTTTAGATGCATTTTCAAATTTATCTACATTAAATTGAATGCTATCTTTTTCTTTTTGAATTTTTTCAAGCTTCTTCCTAAGCTCTCTAATAGTTATTTCTCCTACTTGAATATCCCATTTTAAGCCATTAATGTTTTCTACATAAACAGACTCATTCTTTTTATAAAATTCAAGTTTTTCTTCCACTGATTCTAAACCTGTTTTATAACCTAAAACCATTAAACTAGATTTCTCTAAATCTCTTAATAGTTGATCATTTTGAGATTTAAGTAATTTAACAGTTTCCATACAAGATTTTGAACAATTTGAATCATTGGATACCTCTGAGTCAGAACTTGAAGATGAGTAAGCCATGAGTGCATAATTAGGCCCTTCCTCTGCCTGATCACTCCAGTCATATCCACCAAGACCATCACATGACACCAAAGCTGTGGAAGTAGATGTTTCCACAGGCACACTCCTTCTTGAGCTTTCCTTGTTCTTGTTGTCTTGATTTCTTGGAGCTCTGCACTCCCTAGCAAAATGTCCCCTCTTGTGGCAGTTGTAGCACTCCACTTTGGACTTATCAAAACCAATAGTCTCATTGCCATTAATAGTAAGCTTCCTTCCTGTATTCTTCAAAAACCTTCTAGCCCTCATAGTCAACATGGCCATTTGCCATCTCAAATCCATCTCTTCTATGTCATCAGGATGGATTTGTTGCAAGTCCTCATGTGCAAGTTGAGGACTATTTGGTTGACTAGCAAAGAATGAACAAATAACAACAATTAACAAATCATTTAGTTCTCAATATTGTAATGTCATACATGCATTAACTTGAGTGCTGAGCCAGTAGAAACTCTTATGAGCAGTTATTAGCAGCTTTTTAGTGCTTGTTAGTGTTGTTATTTGAGAGGAAACAAAAATGACCATGTTCTGTGATGCGTGGAACTTGAGCTAGACATCCCTTTAACTTTTTAGGATTCATACACTTTGAGGTTGTTGTAGAGATAATCTTACTCATTGTTTCCCAAATCAGATTTATTCCGCCCAGCTATAGCATGTGGCTGTGTTTCCACTCAGGGTGACAAGCTTTCTTAATAAACTTTTTGATTCAAATTTCTTGTGAAAAGCTTTTTCATCAATGCTCCAACTTACTCACAAGCTTTTAAATGCCTTCAAAGGTTTGATCCAGAATATCTGTGCTTAGAGCAGTGAAGTTTTCACCCCCCCCCCCCCATTTAATTTTTTTTTTTCTTTTTTTTTTGTTTTTTTTTGCTGGGGGGCCTTTTAAGAGTTTTCTTGGAGTATTCTTAGTTTGTTGATTCCCACCAAATCTCTTTTCTACAACTTTCATGCAACAGCTTAGCATCTTTTATTAGAGTGAAACTTTATCTGATGTTTATTGGATCGGAATGCTTATCTTTAATGTACTTCTTTGCCTTCCTTCTAATTTCCTTGAGCATATTTTCAGCAGATGTAATAGGCATCACTTTTTCAACTCCTTCCACAATTGTTGTTTTTGGCAAGGTTGCATCATTCTGAATGACTTCCCACAGTGCATAGACTATCATCTGGATGTATTGTTCAATCCTCATCCTCCATAACTCAAACTCATCCGGTTTAAGCATGGGAACTTTGGATGTAGCCACCATGTGTGTTAGAATCGTGATCTATATATTCTAGCCAAAGTTGTTTCTCAAAGCAAAAAGCTTTGATTCCACTTGTTGATCCCACTTTAATAGGACCGAATTCCTTAAGATTGTATAAGGATAGTTATATTAGATAAAAATCCTTCTTCCTTTACCCTTTCCTCCTCTCTCTTTCCTTTTTTTTCCCCTTAAAAAACTATTGATAGAAATCTTTGTTTGATGTATTAAAGATTATGCGGATTCTAATCTGTAATATTAAGAAGACGAACTATCAATGAATCAGTTAATTATGTATGAACATATTAATCAACAAACTAAAAGCTCCAATATTATTAATAATGATAGTACTCAAAGTATTAGGGTTACAAAGACCTTGATAGCTGTGATTGTTCTTATGAATGAATTCATGTCAAAACTCTATGCCCATTAGATACCGCCTTTAACCACCAAGGAAGTCCTAAACGGCTTATACAATATTTTGCTAAGTATATCAAATCTTTTAAACAAATAAGTTATACATATCTTTTACATAAGTAACTCATATAAGTCACATAAGAAATACTAACTAACTCAACAGTACTAACTTCTTCACTAGCAGCATTAACTTTGTACTAACAGTAGTAACTTTTGTACTAGTAGTAGTAACTACTTAGCAGTTTTTCTTCTAAGTCTCTAAGCAGCACTAATATGCACTAGCAGTAGTAACTTTACACTAGCAGTACTAACTGTGTACTAGCAGTAGTAAACACTTAGCATTTTTCTTTGAAGTTATTGAGTAGTACTAACACAACTGTGCAACATTAACTTTGATATGAGTAGCAGTAATACTAGCAGCATTAAGAAGGCTTTTAATCCCAACAGTTCCTATAACCTCTGTTAGCATTTTAATGTTGTTTTTAGCATTAAACGCAATCCATGCATATAAAATATGTGATGTCTATAAATAAGCCTTTAATTATTTTATACTAAGCCTTACCATATCACTCGTGACAATAAGTCTATTATTAACAAAGAATCTTTTGACGAGGCATTTCACGCAAGCTCCATCAAGACAACAAAGCCTCACATTTTCTTACTAGTAAGTATGTGCCCATACTACTAATATCTAAGCTAGTCATTGTACCCTTCCCTAGTTAAATGCCAAAGCCTTATCACTATCATCAAAATTGTAAAGCCTCACTTACACAAGCACCCTATTATAGACATACTTTGATACATGTAGAGCTTTGTATTTGTAAATATGACTATGGAGCATCACATATGTTGACATAAGTCTCTGGAGATATGAATCCAGAGCATTACATATGCTGACATAAGCCTCTGTCGACAGAGATACAAGGCGTAGCCTCTGTTAAAATTAACCTTAAGTGTCTCTGTCAATATAAATACAAAGCATAGTCTCTGTTAAAGTAATTTACAAGTTTCTTTATAGACACAATTACACAACATAACCTTTGTTCACTCATTCATTAAAGTCTCTATCGAGAAGACTACAGAACATAACCTTTGCTAAAATTATCAAAAAAGTATCTCATTCGACACGCTTACAGAGCTTCGACTCTATTCATACAATAAATAAGAGTCTCTGTCGAGATGATTACAGAGCATGGCCTCTGCTAACATAATATAAAATAAATGTGTTGTAGGTGTCTCTGCCATTACAGAGCCTCGCTTGTCACAAAAACCACATAGACTTATCTCCGTGAAAAAAATTACAGAGCTTAGTCTCTATAAAATACAAATATAAGGATGTATTAACACCCATATCTAAACTTATAATTTAACGAAGTCTTAACTCCGACAACATGCTTACAAAGCATCGCCTTTAAAATCATTATTATATAGCTTAGCCTCTATTACATAGCTTATTTAAGCCAAAACCTTTCTATATTGGGAAAAAATCATTAAGCATAGTAAAACAATTTGTCATTGACGTAAATCTTCCTAACTTATGAATGATATAATACATTTCCTTTAAATATCTTGTGTCGTTATTTACAACAAAGATTTGAATCACCAAGTATTTAAAAGTTTCAGCGTTCGAAAGGATGTCATAAGGCCACACTTAAGCCCAATACTTATACAAACATCCGGTAAAATTCACGTTAACTTTCCAAAGGTCTTCGTTCGAAATCTTCTGGGCTATAGCGGAGCAGATAGCAACCCTCTGTTACAAGCGAAGGACTGCTTGAAAAATCTTGGTGACTAATTTACACACAATAAGGCCACACTTGAGCCTTAGGTTGTAGAACAATTAAAGATCGATAAATAGCCAAAGAGAAAGGTTTAACAAAAGTAAGGTACATGTAATCAGTCCCCACCTATGCATGTATTTACGTAACTAAATCCTACTAAAAGGATAATTATACAAAGGTCAAAACATGACCGAAGCCCAAAAAGTAAATTGTTCAAAGAAGGGTGAAGCCCAGGCAACATAAAATAAATTGTATATGGTACATAATATACACATAAGGCCACACTTGAGCCTTAGATTGTAAAATACTAAAAGATCGAAAAATGGCCTAACAGAAAGTAAATTGTATAAGGACTACTACCTTGCTTAAATGAAGCCATAGGCTTCATATACATACAAAATATACAGCTTCCTAGGTTTATACTTTATATTATTTAACACATTCATATGTGCACCCATATTATGTCATTATGGTATAATCGTTACAAAACAAATCCATGTTTATATAAAAACCTTGGGACTAACTTGGGATCTGCATCCCGAAAGAACTTGGAAAATCTTTGAAAGTTTCCAGTGGCGTAAATTTATCTACATGATGGTTACTAGTATGCGAATCCGCCATACAAAGCCCAACGCCCTTCGGGGTGTGCCTTTCGAAGAAACTAACGCAGAGGTACAAACAGGTTCTAATAAAACTTAATTTGATTAAAAGCGTAAGTTATATGAAAACAAACTACAAAAAGGGCTTTCAAGACGAATTGAGTCTAATCTCACGCTTCCTACGAAGTTGTTGTTGGGAATTAAGAGCTTCTACAAGGTTATACTGCTAATGGACTTAGTACTGCTATTTGAAGATTTGTACTGCTACTGAAGATTAAAGAATATAAACTAAGTCGTTAGTACTGCTAGTTATATTAGTTAGTACTGCCAGTATAAATGTTAGTACTGCCAGTATAGTTAGTACTATTAGTTAATAGTTAGTGCTGTTAGTATTATATAGTTAGTACTGCTAAAGTGATATGCATGAGATATATTAGGAATAGATATGCATTATCATTATACGCATTTTATAAGCCCATTAGGGTTTTTCTTGGTGTATAAAAGGAACCCTACGACATAGTTAGATAAATGAATTCATAGTTAGTTATTCTGTAACCTAGGAAGAATATTTGCAATCAATATATTCAAGTATAGTATTCATTGTTCTTCTTAGTATTGCAAGTTAGATTCCGCATAACTTGTAGTATTCACAATTGATAACACCCAAATTATACATGTTTTCTATGGTGTTATTTATATATATTTGATCATTTCTCGTGAACTTTCGATACTTAATTAAGCTTAAATTGCTTATAGGTTCACTTGAAGACTCTAAAGACCCATGCTCAAGAATCTATACACTTTGGGAGGTGAATACAAGAAACGAAAGATTTCTAGCCAAAAGCTCAAGAAGTCTGCCGCACTTGTTACATAGTGCGTCGCACTTTCCTCTGAAGTTTAAACACCGCCACACTTACAATATTGTGCGCCACACATTTTCCCAAAGATTGAAGAATTAAAGTCCATTAAATGCTATCGCATTAACTCCTCAAAATTGCGGCATTTATTTGTAAGTGCGTCGCACTTCCTGTAAAAGCCATTAAATGCTATTGCATTAACTCACCAAGTCCGCCGCACTTATTTGTAAGCGCGCCGTACTTTTCACTAAAGTTTGCTTATAAATTAAGACAAAATTTCTCATTCCTATCATCCCTCTCACAACAATTTCCACTCATTAAACACCAAGAAACACCTTTCCCCTTGAATAAAAGATCTAACGATCAAGAACGAAGAAGTTTTCTTACCTTGTTATAAAAATAATGGAAATTTATGTAATGAATACTTTTGTTATGAACCCCTTAGCCATGAGAGGCTAAATCTCTCATGACTACTCGGTGAAGTTACGAAAATGAATAAGTGTTTGGTATGATCTTGATCGCTTTAATCCTAAGCTTATGTTGCAACCCTGTTATATCCCATCTAATCTATTTTTGCTTATAAACTTAGATTATATAATCATATCGGTATAGGTCGAAATACCCGTTATGATCTATATGGTTTTAAAGATTTGTCTGTGATCTTTATCGTCTGTGTTGAAAAATCCACTTTCGTAAACAGATAAACAAAATAAGCTTTGATATAATAACTTAGTGGACTATTTGAGTGATATGTATTGTTGGGTAATATTTTCAAAACAAACATAAGACAATTTGGGCAAATCTTAGGAAGAAAATAAAGAGTTTTGTTGTGTTTTGGTTTTGATGCACAAATTTGTTATTATCGACAGTTTTTTTCTATCACAAAACCGTCGCTAATTAAATTTATTTTAGAGAAGACGCGTCAATTCAAAAAGGTGGCGATTAGATCTGTTGATAGGGTGTTTGTTGATTATTTGAACACTACTCTAATCCCTGTGGACGACTTGGTCTTACCTAAAAGATTATACTACATACGTGGGTTATACTTTTACCCGTGTGTTTCCATATAATTATCCGGTATTTTCAGTCTTATAAATTTAAAGCTTTTGAAACACATCAGAAAGCAACGAGGTTGTCGACAAGAACGTCATAGAACCTAGCGAGATGGGTGTAGTAAAGCCTATTGAGTCGGTTGATAGGAAGGAAGAAATGGAAGACAAAACAAATGGTGAGTCAAGTATGAGTACGAAAGAGGATCTCACTGGAGATGAAACGAGGGTGGAAGTACTATTGGAGATTCCTAGGTCACGACACATAGGATATACTTAACATGAAATCAATGAAAAATTTATCGAGGTCATGTGTAGGATCGTTGTACATTAGTTATACTAACCTTTAACCTGTATAGGAGTTCACCTCCTTGAATAAATCCAAGTAGTTGCAATGTAACATGATCTATAATATTGTTAATTATGCGGAAACTAATTAACAATATCAAGAAGAACACACAATAGTTTCTTAAACGATTTCTATTATAAACCTTTTGAATCTGCCTAAGTTGCAGATCCCTAACCATACAATACTAATGATTCGTGTATTTTTGTTATATTATCTAAAGCCTTCCCAGGGGTCCTTTTATAAACATAAGGATAACCACTAGTAGGTATACAGTCCCTGAATAACACTTAATACTAATTGATAATTATCACTATTAACTGTTTACAAGATAAATGCTAAAACAACCCCGTTTAAACTTTATAGTTCCATAATAACGGACAGTACTTTGACTTTTTCTCTTCTACTCAGACAGTATCTTGATCTTTCATTTAGCAGTACTTTTGACTTTTTCATGGCAGAACTTTGACCTTTACTCTCATAAGTCCTAACAATCCTCCCCTAACTTGAATTCCACTTGCTTGACTTCAAGTTTCTTGATAGTTGGTATTCTTTGTTTCTGTCAGTCTACCTTTTTAATCTTTTAAGCTTCATCTTTTAACAGCATCTTGTTTACAATCTGTTTGAATGCAATCTCTTGATAAACACTTCTTTGAACATTCTTTGTCTTTGCATCAAACAGATTGTTCTTCTCAGCAACATGTCTTTTCAGCAACATGAATGGATTTTATGAGCCTTTACCAAGTAGCCAGGCACTCTTGGGAAGTCATGTTCTTTGGTACCTAGAAAAGGTAATAATCCATGATGAACTGAAAATCACTTCAACACTCAGAACATGAATCATAGTGTGTTGAGTACTATATGACTTTTGGTAAGTCATTACAACCATAAACGGATTTGATAAGTCTTTACCTGTAGCCGTTTGCTCAGGACTAGCCAACTCTTAGTAATAAAACATTGGTGAGTTGAGTACCATATAGTTTTGAGCAAACTATTAAAGCTATCAACGGATTTGAGTTCTCTTTACCAAAAGCCGTTTGCTTTGGAGTAGCCAACAATTTAGTGTAATACCATGGTGTATTGAATCACCATACAATTTTTGGTATATGTCAACCATCAACATATTGGAGATGTCTGAACCAAAAATCTGTTTGATTTGGGCACTAGTCAATTCCTTATGTTTTTAGGACATGGTGAATGGTTACATTTGTTGTGTGGTTGGTTACCAACCACACCATTCACTTAAAAAACAGTTTGATATTCAAATATCTGTGCCTTAAATCTTTTTGCACACTCAAATCGTCACCACATTTCAAAAACAACTTTTTAACTAGCAGTACCTTCATCAAGGTACTGTTTGTTTTACACTAGCAGTACTTTGAACAAAGTACTGCTTGTTCAAGTTAAATCTTTTTATCAAAATAAGATATATATAAAAAGAAAACTTTGATAAATCATACCAGTTGTTTAAGAATTGTCACCATCTTCTGTTGCCACAAAATTGAATAAAATGTATCACGTAATGGCTGTCTCATTCTCATCTTCAACTTCCATCCCATGTTCTAACATCCTAATCATCAATTCTCTAGATAGAGGATACCTTCTTTCAGCTAGCATGTGAATCATAGTACCATCCTCTAATTCTAGTGTATGCACTCCTGAAGATTCATTAAGTCTCCACCTTACGATTTCCCAATCTTCTTGGTTCTTCCAGAAGTCATCACCACTAGTTTCAGGAGTCTCCCAGATAGTTGTAAGGTCACCTAGAAGTATCAAGCCTAAACCAGTTGGAGGAATGTGCTCATAATAATCTTGAACAACTCGATATAGGTGATACAAATCCTGTCTATCTAAAATATGCAGTATCTCCCATAAAGTATCAAAAGCCCTGAATTGATTATTCCCCCTGTGAATGATGAGATACTCTCCATCCGGTGAATCAATAACCTGAAGTTCTGTAATCATGGAAATTCCTTCTAGAGACTCTCTTTCTTGTGCACACTTTTCAAAATCTACAACCCTAAGATAATTCCTAATCTCATCAACTGTCTCCGTCCTCAACTTGAGCTTCTTGAATGGCTGTTCTTCAGAAATTGTAGCTTTTCTTTTCCTTGAAAGTCTCTTTGCATTTCTTTCTTGCAACCACAGCCTTTCTTTCTCGGAGCCCATTGGAATAAAATCTTTGTAGGAGTCTTTAATTGATTCTCGAACTTTGTCATACAACTCTTTCATCTGTGGATACTTAAGTTTTTGCAGATTCTTGTATCCTTGACCTTTTAAGAAATTCATCATCTTATTCCTTTCTTGAGCAAGAGAAGTAGGTTTTACCCTCAACGTAGTCTTTGGCTTTGCTTTCTTTAATTCTTCAAACCTTTTTCTTTCTTCTTCTGCATCCCATTCAGCTTGAATCTTTCTTGCAACCTCCTCATCATTTGTAGTTTCCAAGGCTCTAATTTGTTGAAGAGTCAATTTCTTCTTTTTAGGTTCTTCAACAAGTATCCCTTTGCCTTTATCTTTTGGATCAGTACCTTGGCTTTGATTGTTGTGGTTGGAGTTTGTATGGAACCAGGAATGCTCAACTCTTTGGTCATAAGAATATAGCAACAAGAACTTCAGCAACTTTAAGTGGTCTCTTCAGACTCATAATTTGAATTGGACGAAGTGGGCTTGAAGGACCTGCTTCATCTTCAAAATTTAGAGTCCTTGGAGTAATAGTACCCTGTCTAGCAGTACTTTGAGTTGTCTCCAAATCCAGTTCTTCTGTATCTCCACTCTTTCATAAGAAGCTCTTTCTCATCAATATTGATTTCCTCAGGTCTCTCCACTTTTCTTTTCAATTACTTCTGTTTTCATGCTTGTTCTCTATCAATGTCAGAAGCAACTGCAGCATCTTTTTCAACAATATCATACAAAAGGAATAGGATCATGCAGGTCTTCTTCTATGAACATAAGTGCTCTTCAGACAACTAGTACCTTCTACCTTATTCCTCCAATTTGACTGAAAGCACGGTCTTCCTTTGTTATTTCGTCGTTTCTTTTGCTTCTTAAGTTTGACTTTCTACCCGAAAAAGCATGATGCTTGACGTCTGGCTGTAACGGAATTTGGATAGTTTCTGAGCTGGGCCTTGAGCTTGATAATTGTTTATCTGAGAAAGAGTTTGCTTCTTGAGCCTCATAGATTCCCTGTTCAATGCATATATATCTAAAAGTCCCTCATCTCCTCAAGATGTTTGAGAGCATATGTGCGAGTATAATTCATTAGGAGATGTAGGTTTATAGCTGCTCTTAGTACCATTGTAGACGAGCAAGTACCTGAGTTGCAGCAGTACCTTGTAGTGAAGCTGTCCTTGTGAGGTATACAGTACCTTGAACGTCAGCAGTACTTTGGGAAATACTAGCTTGAGCAGCACTTTGAGTAGGGGTACCTTGAGCATCCCTTGCAGAACTCGCAGCCCTAGAATGAGGACTAGTACTATGTTCTTCCTCCGCTGCCAATGCTGTTACTACCTCTAACCTGGATGGAGTCAAGGGTGTAATCCTACACGAGAACTTAGGACTATGTTTTCTCATAAAAGTGAAAATCTTAGAGGGCTGAGTAACTGAAGGCATAAAATCCTGAGGTCTGTCTACTCCCTCTAACTGCTTGTTCAAAAACAGCTGAACGAACCTTAGGATTACATAAGAATGGGTGTACCATTGGAAAAATATGTCCTAGAATTCCATCATTATCAGCAAAGAAAGTTTGAACTTCTGATTCGTTGCTAATCCTACTAGGGCAGAGGCGATGTTGGTGCCAAATTGCTCCCATGAGGTACTCTTAGGACTAAGGCAGTGAAGTAATACATGGATCAAGTACTTCCACTGTGGGCTAAATAAAGGTTTAGAGAAAGTAAGTTGTGCTAAATTACCCTCGTAGCCAATATCTCTGAGCGTGTCCCAAATAACTTGCTTAGGAAAGCAATCAACACCGTTTGCATCATCAAAGAGTAGGTCAGCTCGAATTGTTTCTTCAGAGATCAAGATCTTTTTGCCAGCAACCATGGCGCGAATATGAGGTACATCAATTCGATACCTGAGGAGAAGCCGTAGTGAGAAGCGTTAGTCCAAATTGTTGAAAGCCATGGCGATGAGATCAGGGATCAACCCAACAAAGAGTAATTAATGGAGCATCCAGTGAGATAATCGATGATTTGATAAAAATCAGCATTCTGCGCCGTCTTCTCCACACAAGCAATCATGTTGTGTTTGTTACAAGTGCGAATATTTGCCATTTGAAAAGAAATTGATGTGCGTCGGAGGTTGTAATTGAAAAATTTATGAATGAAAAGAGATAGAGTGAGAGAAAAATGCAATTCAGTTGAGTATTTATAGGTTGCGACGGCTAACTAAGAAGTTACCGTTGTAAATACGTTTTTAGCGCAAAAACGTATGTTTGACCGTTGACCGAACGTTAGAACAGTACTTAGTTGTCTAAGCAGTACTTTCTAAGCCAAGCAGTACTTTGAAATGACGAAGCAGTACTTTCAACGTAAAAAGACTGCCAACTCAAATTTGGCAACCACAACCGTTAAAATTTTGCAAAATATCTCTTCAAATCATGAACATTCTCAATCATCATTCATACCCTCCCCTTAAATGGAGTAATAGAGCTTCCAAGACCTTACAAACGAGAACAGACTTTACACAAACACCAGTACTTTACAGTGATCCTCCATCAAAATGTAGCTATGGGTATATCATCCCATAGTGACTACCAATAAATTAAATCTTGCAAGTCAAAGCCTTTGGTGTGTTAATTCGGATACATTGTCATCAGTATGAACACTTGCCACATTAATGAGACTTTGCTCATAAGCAATCTCGAATGAAGTGATAGTCTAATCTGAATATGCTTGGCTCTTTGGTGGAAAACAGGATTCTCACAATGGGCTATGTAACTCTCATTGTCAATTGATTTTCAGTGTTCATGAAATTAAATCCACTTAATCAAGCAATGGATTTTGCATCCAACAGTACCTGAGCACAACAACTTGCAGCGGCAACATATTCTGCCTCAGTAGAAGATATAGCCACAATTGTTTGTTTCTTGCATTGCCAAGAAACTAGTCTTCTTCCAAGATACTGACATCCTCCTGAAGTTGATCTTCTATCATGGTTGTCCCCGGCATAGTCACTGTCCGAAAAAGCTTCCAAATGAAAAGGAGAGTCCTTAGGATACCATAAACCCAATTTTGGTTGATGGTTCGAGGTCCTAAATATCCTTTTGACAGAATGTAGGTGAGAACAAACCTTGGAGTGACTTGAAATCGTTGCAACTAAGACAAACAGCAATACATTATGTCTGTCTTGAAGTGTTATGTACATGGGAACCAATCATTGACTAAAGTATGTTACATCAACATCTTCACCCTCTTCATCTTTTCCAAGAGATTTATGAGCTTCAATTGGAGTAGATGCTGGCTTAATGGTTCTAAAGTCAAACTTGTTGAGAATATCTTTCACATATTTGTCTTGACTTAGAAAAATACCACCATTTGATTGCTTGACTTGAAGCCCCAAAAAGAAGGTGACTTCACCCATGGAGCTCATCTTGAACTCTTTCTGCATAAGTTCTTCAAAATCCTTCACCATAGAAGACTTGGTAGATCCAAAGATAATATCATCTACATATACCTGTACCAACATGATATCTCTTCGATCCCTCTTAATAAACAGAGTTTTATCAATAGCCCCTCTCTATTGCCATGTTTCAAAAGAAAGTGGAAAGTCTTTTCATACCATGCTCGTGGCGGCTTGATGAAGGGACCTAAGCGCCTTGACAACCTGTTAGGACCTTGTTTGGATGAGCAGGATCTTCAAAACCTGGAGGTTGTTTTACATACACCTATTCTGTGCTTTGCAATATAATAATGCACTTTTTGGACATCACTTGATAGTCAGTAAAGCCCATGAAGGATGCAAAAAAGCCAAAAAGGAGTAGATTGCCTCTATTCTGGCAACTGGTTGCAAACCTTCATCATAATCCACACACTTCATTTACTGTCTGTACCCTTGTGCAACCAGTCGTGCTTTGTTCTTGATAATTGTACCTCTTTCATCCCTCTTGTTTCTAAACACCAATTTTTTTCGTTACACAATTACTCGCCTCTGCTTATGGTAAGTAAAACTAAGACCCATACATCTTGCAGCTTGAATTGAAGTAGTTCTTCTTGCATCGCTTCAACCCAACTTTCATCTGCTAAGGCTTGAGAGACTTTCTTGGGTTCCTCTTGAGATAGGAAACAAGCAAACAAACATGTTTGCTGATCTTTGTGATTAGTCCTGTTTTGCTTGTATATGAAAGACAGCAAGGCTTGGTGGTGGACAGAGGTACTTTCTTTAAGCTTTCTTCTTGTTTGAACCCCGGCAGTACTTTTGCCAATAATTTGACTTTGAGGATGATACTTATGGATTCTTTGTGTAGGAGTTGAGCAGACATCAATGGTGGGATCCATGTTGATGTAATCAATCACTCCTTCGTCCTCATTGTCAGTATTTTCAGCATCAAAGGAGTTTGTAGAGAAAACCCCATCTTTTGGGGAATATCGTTATCAGAATATCGTTGTTTATTACAGCACTTTGTGAGGTGTGTTAGCAGTACTTAGAGTGAAAGTACTGTTGACATGTTCTTTTCCCTTTGCAATAGATATTCTCCTCTTTTCCTCTTCAAAAGCAATCCTTTGATCATCATTATGAGCTTTGGCAAGAGATTCTTGATGCATCAAATTCATAAGCTCATCATGTAAAGCTTGTTCTTCAGAGGACAATGGAACTTCTTTGGCAGCAGTACGTTCCTCTGGATGCATAGGCTGAGCTGTATGAACAATGAACTGCTGGTCATCTAAATCTTCAACATCACCCAAAGTTGAAACTTTGTCTCCTGAATCAGCATAGTTTTCTTTCCTTACAGGTATGTAATTCATCGAAGGAGTTAGAAGGTCAAGATCAAACATCCAATCAGGACCTTTCCCTTTTTGATTCTCCTGATTCTCAAGAAAATCGACATGAAGACATTCCTGAACTTTTCTTGTTACCCTGTTGTAGACTCTAAAACCTTTGCTGCTAGTAGAATATCCCAACAAATAGCCTTCTTCTGACTTGCCATCAAACTTACCCAATTGATCTAGGGTATTAAGTATAGTCAGAGAGCATCCAAAAGGTCTCATGAAACTGATGTTGGGAGATCTTCCCATCAAAATTTCATAAGGAGTCTTCATTTGAGGTTTAGTCACCAAAACTCTATTAAGCACATAGCAAGCCGTATTGACTGCTTCAGCCCAAAATTGAATAGGTAAAAGAGAGTCTGCTAACATGGTTCTAGCAGCTTCAATGAGAGTCCTATTCTTTCTTTCTGCAACACCATTTTGCTGAGGAGTCCTTGCAATGCTATATTCTCTCTTGATTCCTTTCTTGGCACAAAACTCATTCATTAGTTGATTCTTGAACTCTGTTCCATTGTCACACCTGATGGTCTTCACTTTATGTCTTAGCCTGTTTTCTAAACCCACAATCAGATCATGAAGCATATCATATGTCTCATCCTTGTAGGCCAAGAAAAACACCCAACTGAATTTGCTGCAGTCATCAGTGACCACCAAGCAGTACTTTTTCTTGTTTATACTCTCTACTGAAACAGGTCCAAATAAGTCCATGTGGAGCAATTCTAAAGGTTCTCTGATAGTTCTTTCTTTATCTTTTTGCAAGAAGCCCTGTGTTGTTTCCCTTGTTATTGCAAGACACGAATGATCTATCTTGAATTGTTTGGAAGGTAAACCTCTATACAGATTGCCTGATACCTACTTGTTAATGTTCTTGAGATTTACATGCCCCAGTCTTCTCCCCTGCCATAAAACAACTTCATCAATTTGTTGCCATTTGCAACTAAACTTGTTTACTCCTCCAGAAAAAAAGGAATAATGTTCTTTTGGAATCCAGAATTGTTAGACAATAGCATTCTTTCTAGGAAGCTAGAAGAATTACCATGTTCTTAATCAACCAAAATTGAACTTTGGAGATAGATTAAAACATTCTTTATCTGTGAAGAGGGTAATGTGCATTCTTATCACAGATTTGCGATACAGATAAGAGATTAATCAATTCGAGCTCTCACATAGCTAACTTTCTAAAAGTCTAAGCATGATGTCTTGATTGTCCCTTTTCAATGGAGATTCTTCCTCCTTTAGAATCATTTCCAAAGGCTACATAACCACCTTTAAATGCTTGAAAATCAGACAATTTGTCCTTGTCTCCTGTCATTACTTCAAGAGCACATGTCAATAATAGCATAATCCTTGAGATCTTCTTCTGACTTGCCATGTACAACAAGTTATGAATTTAGACTCTTTAGGGACCCAAGGTCATAACTTGCACTTGGATACCCCTAATGGAGTTACATACTCAAATTGCTTGAGTGGCGTAAGATACATTATCCCTATTAACAGAATCTAGATAATTCCCTTTTCGTCTCCATGTTTGTTTTGAAGTTATCATTGCACTCTTTTTGGCACTTTTGTTTTGTGGAAGTACTGCTGGAGATCCAACACGTAAGTACTTCCATCCCATTAACACACAATTAGATTTCACAATTTTCTTAGGTCTTTGTGGTCTTGTAGTATGTCCTTGGGTATAGAAGGACCTTGATATGCGTGAGTAAATTGAGATTCTAGGTCTTCTATCTTAATCCTCATCCTTAGATAATAGGTCCATCAAGTACTTCGTGAAAGTACTGCTTGTGGTACTCTTAGATCTAGCAGTACCTTGATATGTCAATTTGCCAGTACTTTTGGAAGGTAATGTTTGTGTCATTGTTTGGTCTAGCAGTTACTTATCAACCCATCCTTGTAGTATGCTGCTGGAGTAAAAGATCTCCTTTGGTGAGGGTACCTAGAGTTTCTGAGAAATTACATATGGTTTCACCTTTGGATGTTGTTCCTTACTGGTCTTGTTTACCATGAACCCTGCTCGGTTCCCTTGGTTATGAGAGTTTGGGTTTGGTTGAAGGTTCTTTCATGTAGGTTACAATCCTTAATTAGGTGATTAGGACTGTAACATACAAAACATAATTTACCCCCTTTGTTCCCAAGTCCCTTTGTCCTAGATTCTTGACCAACACGTTTTGAATAGTTTTGAGTGGACCTGTTTTCAAAGTTGTTTCACTTTTCTCTGAGTTAAAAACAGGTCCTTTGCTTTCTGAAACATCAGTCTCTTTTTTCATCATCACTATCAACCCCAATTTTCAATTATGACTTTTATTTCTATCAATTTTTGGTTGACTTGAATTTTGTTTTTCTTGATTACAACTTTATTCCTAATGCTAGTTCATCTATCTGTAAAGGCGACATTTTGCCCTAGGTGGGGGATTAATTGTTCCTGTGGGGGAGGTTATGCTTTGTAGGCCTTTTCCTTTTGAAATTTTCGTACCATAGAAATCAGTCATAAGCTTTTCATCCCAGAAGAAATGTCACTTTTCCATACTATAATAGGACTCTATCCCAAACCCTATACATGATTATAGACACATATCTTTGTTTGTTTTAAGAATTCGTTTTGAAGTACAGAACGCATTTGTCCCATTTCTCAAGTTTTACTTTGAAAATCATCTCTTTCTTTTAAGGCTTGATCTAATTCCTTTTGTTTTTCTTTAGTTTCACAATCCGCTTATCTTAAGTCTATATTCCATTTGTTCATACTTATCACAACCCATGCATATTATTTTTTCATGTGTTTTAATTTGACCTTAATGACTCTAAGATCATTTTGATTTCCTAGAAGTTAAAGTCTGCTTTTTGAATTATCTCTTTCTTTTTGATAGTTTTCAAGCAACAGTTTATAAGACTTACTACATTTGGAACAGTAAGGTACCTCTGAGTTTGTAGCCATTAAAGCTAGAGACACTGGTGTATCTTCATCTTTATTGCTCCAGTCAAAATCACCAAGTCCATCTTGTCCATATGTGTTATGTTCTGCATCAAACTCACCATGCTCCAATCATCTTGTTCAACTTCAGTCAGTGCCATCATAGCAAAAGTCGTTGGTTCAGCATCAAATTCCTTGGTCCAATCAATATCTTCATTGTTGTCTGTTGCCACCAAGGCTTTTGAGTTTGAATCTTCAATAGCCACAGTCTTCTTTTCCTGACGACCATTTGCTCTGTTTTCTTGATACTTAGCAAACCGGCACTCTCTAGCAAAATGACCCAACTTTTGACAATTAAAACATTCAATCTTTGATTTGTCAAAAGTGGATCCCTTTCTTGGCGTGAGGATCAAATTGGTCTTCCTGTCTTCCTCATAAACTTCCTTATCCTCGCAGTTATCATAGCTACCTGCCACCTAATGTCAATTTCTTCCATAGCATCTTCATCAATTTGTAGCAGGTCTTCATCATCATGAGTTGTAGGCATGGATGCTTGTTGAGAAAAGAAGGAACATATGATTTCATTGAGTGAGAAGCATAGTTTGAAAGTGTGGGCACCCTTGCTTGAGGCAGTTGTGGATATTCCTTTTGGGATAGTTGTTGCTTCTGCAGTACTTTGTTTCAAAGTACTGCCCTTGACTTTCTGTGGACAGAAAGGCAATGTTTGGTGAACTTGAATTTGAGACACCCTTTAATTCATGCTCATCACCTGTAAGTTGTTGTAGAGATCCATCAAAGTCTAACTCTTCCAATCTAGGTTTCCTCGGATCATGGTAGCCACTCATGCACACAGATGGTTAGGCTTCTTGATAACTTCAATTTGCATCTTAATGGACACTGTAGCAAACATGTAATTCAAGCATGCTAAGAATATGCTGAAACCTTTCGTATGCTGAGTTAGTTCTTCCTAGTTCCAATAGTATAATGTCTCAAATTGTTGTTTTCAACAGATTCTTTTGCATCTTATTTGATGCTTTCGTTTCCTCCTATATTCTGCTTTTATGGCTTTTCATAAGATCTTGCATTCTACAGCATCATGAAAACTGAGAAGATGTCTATCAGGTATAGCAGAAAGCAGTATATTAAGAGCTTTCTTATTGTTTCTTCTTGCGTTAGCAGCAAGCGAAGTTCTATGGTGCAGACACTGAGGAAGATGCAGGTATCAGTTGTGGTTTGTTTCCATTGGTGATTATGTCACTTAGTTTGTGGATCTTTGTAGGCAATATACTGTCGCATCTTCATAGACCATAGGTCATATTCACCCTTCTTGATCGTTGGGATTCTAAGTGTAGTGACTGACGAGGTGGGAGCGATTGGTTCAGTTTCAGACATTTCTTTTGGATTTTAGGAAAAATTTACAATAGATAAAAGTTCTCTTGATCAGAGTCTTTACACAGGCTCTGATACCACTTGTAGGATCGTTGTACCTTAGTATACTAACCCTTTACTGTAAAGGATGTTACCTCCTTGAAATAAATCCATGTTAGTAGCAATGTAACACTGTATAATTATGTAAAATTATGCGGAAACTAATTAACAATAGCAAGAGAACACACAATAGTTTCTTAAACGATTTCTATTATAAACCTTTTGAATCTGCCTAAGTTGCGAACCTAACCATACAATACTAATGATTCGTGTATTTTTGTTATATTTTCTAAAGCCTTCCCAGGGGTCCTTTTATAAACATAAGGATAACCACTAGTAGGTATACAGTCCTGAATAACACAAATACTAATTGATACTTATCACTAATAACTGTTACAAGATAAATGCTAAAACAACCGTTTAAACTTTATAGTTCCTATAATAACGACAGTACTTTGACTTTTCACTTCTACTCAGACAGTATCTTGATCTTTCATTTAGCAGTACTTTGACTTTTTCATGGCAGAACTTTGACCTTTACTCTCATAAGTCCTAACATCTTGTAGATAACCATAAGTACAGAATTCTCTGTTAGCAACATGTTTAGGTAAGATGGATTATGAGACCTACAATTTGTTACCCGCAGGACCTATGTATAACGCAGTCCTCAACAAAAAGTTAGTAAAAAGGATGATATGGAAGGCAATTTTGTGATACCATGTAGCATAGGAAGATTAAGATATGTGAATTCCTTGATTGACCAAGGATCCGATGTGAACATAATGCCCATGTCCTTCTATAATATACTAACAAACGAAAAGTCTGTAGGAACTGACATTAGTCTCTCCCTAGCTAGTCACTCGTATATTTACCTGTTAGAAATAGTTGAGGACGTGTTGATTGATATAGCTAGCTATGTGTACCCCGTAGATTTCGTGATTTTAGACATAAAAGAGGATGAGAACAAGCCTTTCATTTTAGGAACACCGTTCTTAACAACGGCCAACGCTGTGATTAGATTTGATAAGGGGACAATAAACTCTAAAAGGTGCTAGAACAAGATAGATTTGTTAATATCCTGAGGGGTTCCCTAGTAAAATTGAGAAGAAAGCTAAAGAAGGCATGAATCCCGTAGCCCCTACAAATATCGTTAGTAGGATAATTTTTGGAATGGGAGGAAAGAATCAAGTACCATCAAGAGAAAGAAATGGGATTTAACCAATGGAGAAGTACAGTGTTTGATGATAAGTGTCTTGTACCTGGAAATAAAGGATGTGGTGTGAGTGACGAAGGAGGAGTCACGTAAGGAGTGTGACTTCGAGTCTAGCTAAAAGAATCTCTAATAAGCAACAAAGCTTATTAGGAGGCAACCCAATTTTAATTTTCCCACATTTTAGGAGTGTCGTTTGTTTTTAACTTCGTCTTAATTTCAATCAAAGGTATTTTACATCAAACAAGTTGTAAAGGAAAATATCCGTTTTAAGAACATTTCAAACATATATAATAAATCATTTTAGATTAATTTTCAAAGTGTGTCTTGTGAGTCTTATGTGTTTGTTTTGAGTCATTGATTGTACATTCGTCTTGTGGTTTTGCAGTAATTTTTATAGGGAAATTATAGATGATGACGGTTGTAAATCCCACTCAGTTTTACAACTCCCTTAGGCAGTCCCACCTTAACCAATTGTCAGTGTACTATAGGCAAGACACGAGGGTTGTTATCGTTCTCTAGGGGAATAGCACTGCGAAGGTCCAAACTAAATATAACTAAGATCTAAAAGATTGAAAGAAGAATATTATTGTATTTTTATAATTAATAAAAGCATAGGGAGTAATACATGATTAAATAAACACATTCGTTTATCTTATTGTTATCACCAGTAGTGTAGATTTATATTTAGTTTAATAGCTAAAACCAAACCAATCTCTCCAATTATATGATTTACTTGCTTTCCATAAAACATAAAAAAACAAAAATAATCTTCCCTTATGTCACACCTCGCCAAGGCGAAAACGCGAGGCGCGACGAGAAAGGGAATCATCACAACACTTTGGCGTCTATAAGAGAAACTAAAACATGCATAAAATACAAGGTATAGACATGCAGTGTCATGAAAATACCCAAACACATAAACAAAATCCAAAAGGCGTCTGACATTGAAGTAAAGGCAGTTCATGCCAATGTCATGACAATGCAAACATTCAAACATCCTAACAAAGCAAAACAAAAATCATTTATCATTCAAAACAAATACAAAATCTAGATAACTAAACTTCGCCAGCTGCCGACGGTCCATCTAGCCACTTTTCCTAACTTTAGTCTCATCCTGCTGAATACCTGAAAATGATGCTTATACGTCAACACAATGGTTGGTGAGAAACATAGGTTTTCAGACACACATATTCAATCCGTTAACAAAACAATTTAACCAATTCCTGCAATTATAAAACAATACGCTTTGCATGACAATTATGCTAACTAACATACAAGCTAACATTCAATTCAATCAAATCAAATTAAATCAATTACTCAAACGCTAAGCAGACGACCCATATCGCCCTTGGATAATACCAAATCTCTTTCCCTCTAGCTCAAGCCATGGATACCCTCAAGTAATCCACCTGACTAGGTCACACAACAATATCACATCTCAAAACATAACGCATAATAGTCTATGCATCTATACTAACACATAATAACAAGAATTCAAAACTCATTTAAACACTTGCATTATTTTCATCCCAGGTTTAAAACAATTTAAAAAGTGGGACTATGTAACTCACCTGAATGCTCAATACGCAGCTTCTAATTCCTATCACGCAACTATACAAATAAATAAACACGGTTACACGCGACCAAGCTAAAAGATCTAGTCCATGTAACACACATATGATGGATGTCTAGGGGATTGATTAACCATCATGGGTCACCCCGATATCATGCCCAGCCTTAACCACTTCATTAACTCATTACACTAGTTAACTATAATTTGTTAAAAAATGCAGAATTTTAGTGTGACTTTACCCTCTCAAAACCCTTACTTACTGACCTTTATAAATTATACCAAAAATCATTTAAGTTCCTCTATGAGTTTACTAACTACCTCGTGATTCCCAATCACTCATTACATGCAAAACTATCCCAAATAAAATCCAA